>VYZQ01022285.1:0-61066 GCA_013400655.1 Mystacornis crossleyi
GGCTGCGCCCCGCGCCCCGCGCTCCCCGGGCGGGCGGGGGTGGAGCCGCCGCGCCGGGGCTGGACCGCCGAGGGTCCGGCTGAGCAGCCCCTCGCCGCTGCCAGCGCTTCCCTCTGCGACCGCTCTCCCCGTGTTTCTTACTGACAGCCCCTCCGGGCTCTTTATAGGTACAGGTCATAGGTGAGCGATTAAGAAATAATAATGTGATCGCAGAGAACCCCTAGGAGTTGGTTTTGCTTAACTGGACTGGGATGCACGAAATGATGCTTCCCAGTCCCAGCTGCCGATTCATTCCTCTGGCTCAACAAAAGTTCCTGTTGCTTTCCCCTTGTCTTCGCGGTGTTTGAAGTGGCAATGCTACTGTTGGTACGCGCTGGCTGATCTTAAGCTCGGCTGATAAAGGCATGAATACATCAAGAAAATCCCCTGGGGATTTAGTATACGGCGGTGTTTGTTGTTGAAAATCCATGCATAGTAGCAAGCCTAACCAAGTCTGGTGAGGTCTGAAAAGCACCATCCTGCTAGCTCCCTGCTTTAAAGAAGTCCTAAACCAGCCCTTTTTTATCACAAAACAGCAGGAAAGAATTTGGGGATTCCTTCTATTTCCCTAATGATTCCCTGGATTGCTCACAAGCACCTTTTCAGACTTCGTGAGGGGAACTAGAAAAAAGTCTCCCCTTCACTTTCCCTTTCTCCTTCTCTTTTGCCTTTGCTTTACTCTTCCCTTCCCGTTCACCTTCCACTTTTCTTAGGAAGCTTTTGATTGCCAAAAACATTGAAAGCATATAATTTCAAGTATTATTATCCACTAAAAATGGACCAATGTGAGTTTACATTTTTGAGAAAAGATCTAATTTCATGTTCTTTCATTATTTTTCCTTAGGACCTTCATTCAGCATACAGGCTGGACAGAGCTCATTTGAAAAGCAGGTGCTTCGAGACTGATTTTATGCTTTTTATTCAAGATGTTATTTACCTCACCCCCTTCAGACTCTGCTGAGAACAGAATTATTAATTTCTGGGTGGGAGGTAGAAGCACAAAGGGACCAAGGTTTTGCCTGGGACGCCTGCTCTGGGGTACGTTAGATGTGTGTTTCAGAGTGCTGCAGGATGGGTGGTGCATGCAGATCACAATCCCATTTGCCTGTGCCTAGGAATGGATGCTCCAGACTCCTGCACGTCTGAGCCTAGATCCGATGTGCTCCCCAAAATGAGAACCATTGTTAGAGTGAAAAACGTTCACAATCCATGCAAATTAGCGTCACATGACTTAACTAGCACCATGTAGGAAATCCGTCACACCAAAGCAACAGTAGAGTCACATTTTCCAGGGAAATCTATACTAGTCTTAATCATTCTCTCCCATTTCATATTCCTTTACCTCATTTACTAAATACTTTCCAAAAGATGAAGTTGGGTCCTACAGAGAGATTGTTGTTTCCTGTGTGCAAAGCTGATGCATTTTGCCATGTTTCTATTTTTTCCAGTGTCAGAGGAAAGGTTTCTGTACAAAATGTGTTTGATTGTGCAATTACAAATGATCACATGCATTGAGCAGACAAATGTTCTGCTTACTCTACTTACTGTGTCCTTTGCAATCCCAACAATTGTTTGGTAGAGCTAAATATTCTTTAAAAAGGAAATTGCATACACAATGGCAAACACTAAGATATTGACCATTGAAATTTAATGATGTGGCATTATACGGGCACTTAAGGAGACTGTCAGAAGAGTTTAGATCCTTTATATTGCCTGCATAAAAGTCTGAACTCTAAGTTAACAAAATAATTTATAGCAATAGCAGAGTGTCAGCCTCGAGGCAGTTTGATACTAGAAAGGCACAGAGCACTTTGCAAGCAAGTTTCAAAACTATCTGCTGACAGATGGGTTTGGCTGTGATCAGCAGCCGAGAGCAAGGCTCTGTTCCACCCGCGCTGCTGGCTCGGCAGGAGGATGTCTGCTCACACCCCCCATCCCAGCTGGCTCCGGGCTTTGAGCTCATTGCACAGCTTGTCCCAGTCCCGTTGCACCCACTGCTGAGTCCCAGGTTTCTCCTCACCTCTGCACTCCATTTCTAACCCCCACCTCTCCCAGATCAACAACCCTTCTAGGTATCCTCTCATATCTGCTCTGGCTGTTCTTTCGTCTGTGTTGCCGCGCTTGGGCCAGCCTGGAACTGCAAGTGACACATCTTCCCTCATCTGTGTGTTCATGGTCTCAGCTCTGAGCAGAAAGTTCAGGGATGTCAAGAGGTGTTAGAGAAAGTGCAGTGTGGTAGTGGTGAGCCTGCACACCTGCACTAGTTGGGATAAGACTGTACCACCATGAGACTTCACAATTAAGGTATTCTCCATCACCATTTCAACTGCTCCAGGTATCCACCACTACACCAGTACCAGAGCTATAGGGAACAGCAGGTAGGATGCCACAGCTAAGGTCAAACTGACCTTTAATATTTACAGCTTTTCTTTTACTGCATAGAAATCACACTATGTGTCTATATAAAAATATAAATGTGCTCCATATGTTATTATTTCTCAAGAGTACCTTCAACTTTAAGTCACATCAAAGACTGGGAAAATCTAACTTGCCCATGAATTTTTTTGTTCACGCTTTCACTGGGATGAAATAGTCCAAGAAACGCATTCCTAAGTAAAGCAGCACTCGCAACATTGTGAGACCAGATAAGAAAAACAACAAGAAGTAACAGCAGGAGAGGGAATAGATAGCAATCCCAAGTTTCAACTCATCTCTGAAAGTCAGAAATGATACTTTGCATCTGGCACATTGTCTGCTACAGAGGAGAGTAACTGGGAAGCAAAAGATGGAATTGGTTTAAAAACTTAATGATGTGCTAATAGACTACACATTTCTTTGATAAGCTGCTCTCTTTAAAAATTCCCTAAACTATGCACAGCAAAAGATTCCTCTTGTGGATCTTAGAGACTTGTAACAAATTATTGCCTGATTATAAAATTCTCTGTAAACAGAGAACTGTAACCTTTCCAGCAGACTGCCCTGCTCTCAGTTGCCTCTTTCCCTTCAGTTCAGGAACACATGTAACATTTATAGCGAGGGCAGAGAGCTTGCAACTCTCTTCAAGTTCTCTAACATGTTGCAAAAAGCCCAGATATTTCTGTTTGTGCAAAGCAAAGCTTTTCCTAAATTTTTGTTTACTTACATACATGAAAAGGTACACTGTGTGCTTGCCAGACTTTTTTACTTTTTGTTCATAAAAGCTTCAAAGCAGTGAAAATCTTCCATCATTATTTGGTTTTTCTTTTCTTTCCTTCTCTTGTTTAAGTCATTTGGTAAGTCAGATCTGACCCCCACTTTCTGCTTACCCAGTTGTCTGCTCTGAGTGCAACAGATACAGATTGATTCAGTGGCATCTTGATAGAACAAGAAAATTCTGAATATTTAGGGATGGCAGAGGCTGACTTTAATTTGCTTCTGAAGATATAGTGAGCAAGGTGATCTACTGGGCCTTTTGGAGAGAGAGAAATAAATAATGAAGATAAATGCAGTAAATTCTTGAAACATGACTTTGTAGGAAAAGCCTGAGAAAAAGACTTCAAGTTGGACTCTGCTGTTACATCTCAGGCAATACATTTTATATGGCATACGTCATGCACATTAAAAAGCTTCATTTGGTGAGCTGCGCTGACAACTGGCTTTGTTCACCTTTGTTCTTATTTAAAACAGGTTGTTCCATGCAGCTGTTAAAGAAACCGTGTGCACACACACATTTGCACACAGGCTTTTTTATTACTCCTCAGATCTTTCTAAACAAGTCACGCTGCCTAGGTTTTAAATTATTTTTCTCTTTACAGCATGAAAATTACCCTATGTTGGGATCTGCTGCCTTTTGCTGAAGCATGATTCAAAAGCTTAACAAAAGCATTTCTGGCTTTTTTTTTTTTCCCTGTTGCACTCTACCCCCTTCCTTTTGGTTTTCTGCTTTCTTAGCACTTGTGTGTATCCTTTTGAGAGCTGGAAATCCCAGCATCTCCAATACTGCTGGAATTCTTTTAAGTGAAAATGATTACATCTGAAGCAGGACCTCTCTATGTCTCGGTTACTGTTTCATAGTGTGATTTGGTCATATTTTGTGAATAAGCACCAGGAGTCTCATAGAAGCCTTTCATGGCCCTTTGACTAGAGCATCTTGGGAGCCAGGGGGAAAGGTGCCCAGGAGCTTAGACACGTGCACTTGGCAGGTTGCCCCTTGCTGCCCTCTGTGCACCCACCACTGTTAGTGCTGGCTGCTTCACCTACCTGTGCTCTATCAGAGCACCCCTCCAATGCTGTCTGCCTGCTCTGAGCTCCACCCTTGTTTTTTCTAAATTACTCGCTTTTGATGTGCTACGTGTTGTTCAAGGGGAAAATTAGGGAGGAGAGTGAGCTCTGGGCTTAAAAAGCAGGGAGAATCAGGCCTATTCTCAGTTTACCCAGAGAGAATGAGTCTTTTGGGACTGTCTTGGCCTCTTTTGCTCCATCTGGCTCTAGGATGTGAAATTAAGTCTGGCTGATTTTTGCCTTTCTGTTGCCTTTGTTCTGTTGGCCTAAACCTGTCTCTTTGCTACTCCTCATCCTTTACAATTCAGGTCCATCAGTTCAGTTCTTGCCCTATTCCTCTCACTCCTGCGGACCTTTCCTGGATTTCCTTTTCTTTTGTGCTTCTTCTCACTGACCCTTCCTTCAAGCAAGGTAATCCAGTGATTGAAAGGTACCTGAGTCCTGCACCTAAAACTAAAGGTTGTCTACCTCACTGCTTCCCATTTGATACACCACTGAAATATAGTATTTGATAGAGTGAGTAAAACTAGTGGGCAGGATAAACAGAGAAAACAGAATCCAAATAATTCCTGCCTCATTTTAACGTCAAACAATACAAGTGATTGTGTCTGGAGTCACCAGGAGAGGGTCACAAACATCGGAAAGCGTACCAAAACAAAGAGTGACAAAGTTTAAAATCTGGATTTAGGAAATAACATCATTAATATATTTTCACACACTGCTCTAGTCAAGCATGGAGAACACGCTGTACAACAGCAATGCAACTTGAGAGCAGGTAACTATTCAAGTGGAGTCAATATAAAAACTCATCTCTGTCAATGCAGGGTCTCAGACTTTTTAGGAATACAGCCTTTGTGTATATTAGTTCCTATCATATTTGGCCACCTTGGTCACAATGGCATAAAAATAATACAAAACACACCTATAAAAGCAGAGAAAAATAAGTAATCTTATGAAGATTCCTTCTTGATTTTTAAATTACTTTCTGTGAATATCATATTATCAATGATTTAGCAAATAATGAATCCACAGAAAAATTTTCAAATGCTGTAAAAGAGCAGCCAGCAGCTGCTTTTATGATCTAAAGAGGGACTGATAGATTTTAGCAACATCAGCATTGAGTAATCCTGGCTGTCACACCACATCCTAATATGCCATGTCCCAGCTCTCAGTCTGAAAGCCTGTGAAGGTATTTCCATTAATTTTCATGCCAGGACCCTCATCTCTTGCTCTGAACACAAAGGAACACATGCCTGCCCACCACATCCATTCCACAACCCCACCTTTGCTAGTGCTTTTTGCCTGTGTTCTGGAGGTGCAGCATGAATGGCCACCTCTCCCCTCACGAGAAAAACAAACAAAAAACAAACAAACCCCAAAAACTAAAAAACCAAACCCATCACAACTGTGAAAAAACACCAAATAAACCCCCCTACACCTACACAAAGCTTTTTGATTACCGCATAGCTATTTACTACAGCTCATGCAATTCTTAGGTTTGCTGATTGCATTAGATTTGTGCCTATTGAGAGGCAATTAGAGAAGAGTCAGTCCCCACTGCAGCCCTCCCCAGCCAACACACAGAACCTAGACTCACCCAAGGTTTGAGCCTGCTATTTTAACATTTTACTTCTAGTTGCTTAGAGCAGAATAAAAAAAAAATACTCCCATAGATATCTGGAATGCAATCAATGAAGAATTTTAAAAGGAAAAGATAAAGAAAACAAACAAAAACCAAAAAGACCCCACCCAAACCCAAACCAAAAAACCCTAACCAATACACGTATAAATTTGAATGTTCACAGGCATCTGATTTTTGAGCAGATCTGTATTTTGGTTGCCCAAATTTGCTCTTGCACATCCATGGTAATCCCATCTCTTGCCTGAACATCATTCTTCACCTGAAGTTATTTGGGCCTTATGAAGTACATGTCTTTAAAAGCAGGGGAATTGTTCTGAGTATGAGAGAGACAGGGGCTGACCACAGCCATTGCACAAGAACAGGAGCTGTCAGTGCTTCCATTCGAAGAAACACTTGCACCAGTCCCTGTGTATCACTTGCCACAAAAATGGCATGTGTGGTTTTATTTCTCTCCCCAGTCTGAAATAATTCTAGTTTGCACTACCCCTTTCCAAGATCATGTCCTGACTGTAGCCTGTTGAGTATGTGAATAGCAAAAAAAAAGGACAGGGAAAACTCAGGTTCCAAGATGTAGAGCAAGCAAGGAGAAACTGGGTTAGTTGCATACAATAAGTGTGAATTAGGAGGTGCTGTGCTTGCCTTTGCCTTAAAATTTCTTTCTTCCATGTCACTGTTGCCCTCTGAATAACTGCAGGGCTTATGCAATCTGGCCCTGTTGTTCTCTGATCAGGTATTCAGTCGTTAGCTGTTGACTTCCACTGAGCATCCACACTTACAAATCACTAATATTTTTTAAAATCTTATAGTGACATAAGTGCAAATGATGCCTCATGCACAAGGAGGCAAAAGCTTACAGCCTCCTTTGTAGAATCAATAGGTAATACTGACCAAAAATAATTCAAAACACAAAGGCGTAATTTGGCTGTGGAAATTATGTATAAAATTACAGTCATTAAAACTATTTTTATTATTTTTATTATTATTGTTAGTATTGTTATTATTGTTATTATTAATATTATGGTTTATTATTGTTGTTGTTGTTATTGTTATTACTATTGTTATTATGATTACTATGATGAACCGAAATGCACAAAGAAGTTATATAAAAATATAATCTTACGGGAAATATGTATTGTTGACAGGTGAATTTTTTTGAGTGCAGACTCCCATGCAGAAGCTGTAATTCCACCCAAGAAACTGCTGTATGTAATACATTTATGTATGCATGTATAGACTTCTGCAGGTACAAGCATACACACATTTCAGAGTTCCTACTCTGATTCTCATTAATCCCATTAATCAAGAAGAGCTCTACTGACTTCAAAGGAATTGCAACAATGCCAGCTTTGTGCTCATAAAATCCAGCATCAGGATTAATTATTTCCTAAGACCTGAAGTAGATGGATGTAAAACGCTTGGGCTGCTAATGGTGGGCACAAGGCAACAGTGCTCGCCTGCCGCTGAAAGCAAGTTGGACCAGCAGCACTTGTTCTGTCAGGTGAGGACATGAGCCAGTCAAACCAGGACAGACTCTCCTCTATTGCAGCCTTAGCCGTGCCCACGTCACATGAGCTCCGCACCGCCCGCCTGCCTGTCACCGGTGCGGACACCGCTCTGCCCCTGCTGGTTTTGGAAACCAGGGCTGTATCCCAGGCAGTCATTTTCAAAATAAAAAAATGTTGAAAGCTCTGCTTCATTTTAAAACAAGTTAAGTCACCTAGGAAAAGCCTGACATTTAAATGATGAAAGAGAATACATCTATTCCATTCTGGTTCCTCTGAAAATAAACTTTTTAAATGGAATTACAGGAACTTTCATTCTATGATATATATACTTGTCACCAAGATATACTTTTTCATCAGAAAACCACTGCTGTCATTCTGCTATAATTTAGCCTCATTTTCTGGTCATTTCTTTATCATTCCTCATTAGGGCATTACATATTCCGCTGTGTTACTATTAATCATTGCCTAACATAAGCAACTGCATAACACAGCTGTGTAATTGATTTTTCAGTTTCAGAGCTAAACCAAAAATTTTTAAAATATATTTTTAAAAAGCTTAATTTTTGTCTCTCATTCAAGTGAAGAAAGTGTTTCATGTGGATTTCAGTGAAACATTTGTTTGTTTCAGCTCAGTAATTTCATGTCCATTTTTGTCATTTTAAGAAAAGCAGGGGATAGAGAGGACTGTATCTTGGCCCAATTCACTAAACTAACAAGTGAAAAATCCTCCCTTTTTCAGAAGATCAAGTGATCTGCCTGGACCAGTGAATTCCTCTGTCTGGGAAATTTGAATACTCAGACACTGACCTACAAGAAGATTTTCACCTCTTTGGTGAAAAGAACTCAAAATTATGTAAGTGACTTGTAAAAGTAGAACAATTTTTCCCAAGAAGAATGGGAACAGACACCCCAAGGAACCAGTGATATGACCAGGAGGGCCTCCTCTGAGAGGTGGATTCAGGTCCCAACAAGTTGACAGAAGGATTGAAAGTCTACCATGGTCCAGGTGAGTGGCATAATCACAGGGTTATCTGATATGTTTTTTTGACTAGCTGGTCTTGTGAATTAGGTCACCAGATTTTCTTTGTTGACATTAATAATAGTCGCACACCCCAAAGGATATGTCTTAATGAGTTTTTTAAAAGTTAGTTGAAATACTAACTATGGCAACACAATATTATAATCAGGCACCTGCTCAGGTACCTTACAAATATGTGGTGAATTATACATTTTGCATTTCTCCCCCCTCACATTTGCACAGGCCTTGGCAAATTTCACAAGAATGCTTCGTTTGGCTATTTTCACTCCCTGGATTTTTTATTTCTGCCTTAAGATTTCTTCACCTATAAGCCTTAAAAAGAAATGAAAACTGAAATTATGTAAATATAAAACTCATTACTGCTAATCTCCATTGCTTCTGGAGATACTGCAGGGATGAGAAGAGATGCACAACCTAGCACCCTTCAGGGAAAGAAGATGGAAAAAATATTACATCTATTTAGGATTAGGAAAGCTTTCATATAGGCTCACTGAGTCAGAATAACCCCCCTAGTCAGATGATGTCTTGAGGTTCTTCGTACAGCTTATGGAAGTTATCAGGCCATACAGAACAGGTCTTGGATATTAGCAGGGCATTGGGGCAGTAGGTCGTATACCTCACTAATAAGTCTGTGCGTCTCTGCACAGGTAAACTTTCATTTAAACATAAAGTAAATATCCAACACATTCAAGCTTGAGTGCCTATTATCATATATTTATACTTGTAAATAAGTGGTATCTATTTAAATTTTTTAGAAATTCACTGAAACCTGGCATTTCAACTGAAACCTGTTTCTAATCTTTCTGAATGAGGAAGCAATTTTCCCTACGTGACCCTGATTCAATTCTTGTTTTCTTTGCCTAAAAAAATGACAACTTAAAAAGATGGCCTCAGTAGAGCTGTGAACTGGTATTTATTTCAGTAGTATAATAACTCTGAAACATGCCAAAGGCCTCTTAAATGTTAAAATTGTTACCTATTGCACCCTGGACAGAGTTTGAATTCGTGAGTAGATTTTGAATGAAGTAATTTTTTCCCCCTGTCTGACCCTGGGAGCATTTGAATTGATGATTTTAGCAAGCAAAGTTGCTAGGAATAATGAAGTACATATAGTTTTGTATAATAATTCTCTCTCAAGGGCTATGAAGCTGATGCCTACTTAGAAAAAATTTTGGAAGAGTAGCTGAAACAACACATGATGCCATTTTATATAATCCCAGAAGTGAGTGAAAGACTGGACAGTTTTGAGGACTATCCAAGTGTAAAGAGATGGATTTGGATCAGTCCCAGCTCACATTGTGTAAGACTTGCAATACTTTCATATTGTTTCTCCACAGTCAGATGTGACTGTTTGTTCTCTCGTTTTCAAATTACCTTTGGAACCAGTTTGTTGTAAGTTGGGACCAGATTCATTAGTTAAAGCATAAACTTTGAGCTGTTGCTGCCTTGCAGTCAGCTAGAGCTGTAAAACAGGACCCGCAAAATGGATGACCTTCAGATTTACTTAACTGTGCAGAAACTGTATTTGTCATTGCCAGGTTTTTTAATTCGTTTTTTTTTAATAGACTACCACAGAATTTCTGATCTGTGGTCCTGTAAATATAGCACATTGACAGAAAATACCCAGCTTTTCCAAACCATACCGATAGCATGTCAGCCTGAAAGAAAAGAATAAAAATGCATTGCTGCCCTTGTCTTCTACATTATAATATTAAAAGTTTAGAGATGCACTCACTGAAAAGTAGACAGAGAGTGACTCAGTGCTCTACTAAGGCCAGTAATGTGTGGTAAGATAAGTAACTGCTGTAGGCAATGGTAAAGTCTGACTGGGATGGCTTTTCCTTTTATTTGGTGGCAATTAGGAAACCAGGACACAGAAACAATCACCATATGAGAAAAAAAAGCCAGAGTACAAATATGCCTAAGAACTCTTGGGGGAAAAAAAAAAGAAGATAGCAAAAATTTTTCTGTAAAGTAACTTAATTTCCAGACTCTAGAGGAATCACCAACAGACTACAGGTACAGGCCAAAATCTGTGTTATATGTTTGGCTCATGTACCTCACCCCAATATTTCTGTATGGGCCTATTCTTACCACAGAATTTGGCTTTATGGTGGTAGACCATAGAGGTTTATTAGTCCTGAACACTTCATATTTTTGGCTTGATTGTTCTCTAAACAAGTAATTGACTGATGGATACTCTGCCCTGCTGTCTTCCCTCCAGCTCCTTTATTTTACAGTCTTCATAAAAATCAAGGGAAAATGCAAACTGGAAAGGCAACACACACAAAATCTTCAAGCTATATCACACTCCAGCCGTTACACTTGCTTGGGTCCATGAAATACGGGGAAACAAAAAGGCAAGCACTTCCCAGTGAAAGGCTTGGTGCTGCCGTCTCGTGGGAAAAGGGAGAAGGGAAGCTTTGGTAATAAAAGCAGAAATGCAAAAAAGGGGAAAAGGGAGTTTAAAAACTTGTTAACATCAACACTCCCATTTTTGTTTCAAGAGGGCTGTGTGCTTTATTGCTCACAGATCAGTTTCCTTTGCAGGTGATGTGGGCCCAGAATTACATCACCAGCAGAGCAGCCAGGAGCATCTCGGTGCCAGCATGACTGAAGCCGAGAGGAATGTATTATCACAGACCTCCGAGGGACTTGCCAGTGCATTCCTTGCTGGGGGTGCTGCGATGGGGGAGGCAAAGAGGAGACAATTTTACGTGAAGACTGAAAGGGAACTTTGTGGAGGAAAGATCTGGGGTCACAGTCTTGCTGTCTCCTCTAGGCAGATCTAATTATGGCCATGTACTTCAAAAAGAGGGTTTAACTAAAACCAGATTTAGCAGGGCAATGCTTAGGAAGTACAGACTGAATCCTCAGCATTGCCACTGAGGAAAACGTGAAATGCTTCAGTGCTTGCAGCGGTTGTAAAGAATAATTTGAAGTACTGAGGAAAGCAAGAAGCAATATTAAATCCTTATCACTTCAGTGAAGTCTTACAATAAATAATAATATCTATCCTTTAGCACAGACAGCACTGAAATACTGGGTGTATATTTACTGATCCATTGTGTGGTGGGGTGACAGAGTCTCAACAATCTCAGGGATCATGCTGGAAATTATCAAATTACTCACAATGCAGTCACAGGGATCCCCCATTACAGAGCTCCAACAAAGCCTTTCTGCCACGTCACACCCTCTATTCGGCAACCTACGTCCCATGAATATAAAAGAAATTCCCTCCTCCCCCCATTTTTGCAGGCTTTCAGGTTATTTCTTCTATCCGTCGTGGATGGCAGGACTGGCTCAGTGGTCCTCATCGCAAGCCTCTTCCTGAACCATTAAAATCAATGGGAGCTTTCCAGTGCTTTTAATAGCAGCAAAATGTGCTGTCAACCAACAGGATTAAAAGAAGGGCACAAGAAAAGTTTTTCAGAATTAGCACCTCTAAAAATGTCAGCATTTTAAACCTCATCTCCTAGATCGATCAAAGTGTCGAAGAAGTGCTGATATTACAAAGATCTCTACCCTTTTCCACCAGAAAAAAAAAAAAGCCCTGCTGATCTAATGAAAAAGTGTATTGTTGATAAAGATTTCCCCCCCACCCTGCCTCCAGTTCCCTAAAAGGGCAGGCAAGAGGGTTGGGACTAGGCAGCACGGAGAACAGCCAAGTACAATTTCATGTTAAGC
Source organism: Mystacornis crossleyi (assembly GCA_013400655.1). Taxonomy (NCBI): domain Eukaryota; kingdom Metazoa; phylum Chordata; class Aves; order Passeriformes; family Timaliidae; genus Mystacornis; species Mystacornis crossleyi. The sequence goes on from VYZQ01022285.1 coordinate 12,173, forward strand.
CTGCTTTACACAAGAATTTTTGGGGTAGTGACGTACCAACAGCTGGTTTAGCTGTGCCCAGCTCAGCCCAAAGTCATGCCACCAGCTCCATCCTCAAAGCACGGCTGAAGTTCATGAGGGTGCCTGTGCTGGGAAGACTAATTTTACCCTGGGGCTGCTGATGCCTGTTCTGCTGCTCTCCAAGTGCCCACTGCAAGCCACAGTGTCAGTGCAGTTCTGACCAGACCCTTCATTCTCCACCTGTCAGACCAGACTCCCTACACCACCAGCTGTCACCCAAGTCCTTGAGGGAGCCTGAGAGCCTTCAGCTCCTCTCGCTATTTCTCAGCCTCCTCAGGAGGCTTCAGGAAAATGTCTGCTTTTGTATTCCCTGGGATTGGAGATGCCCGAGGACAAATGGATGTTAGAGGAACAGCAGCTAAGATGGGCAAGCATTGAAAAGAGAAATTTGATTGCATAGAAAAATAGAAAATACTGTCCATAATTTCAAACATCATTAGATACTGTTATAGCATACCATAGGGAAATTTGCAAGACACTTCAGCCACTATGTCTGTAGAAGCACCTTCCACTAAAAGTACCAGATTTCTTTCATCTCCACCTGGCAAATGGTCATCACTACTCTTTTTCTGTAACATGCCAACCTTTTCCACAATCTTTCTTCAGGTCAGTTGCACTTGGTCTTGCAGAGCCAACGCCAACTGTGAGGCCCTTTAGCCTTCTCCATTTACCCCCCGCCCTACGCCTCGCTGTCTACATTTTGAATATCCCAGTGCACAATTTTCTCTTTTTTATACTTTTCATGCATCATTATTCTTGACAAATCATGTTTTCCTGTTACTTCCTTCCTGTGTGAGGCTGACCTAATAATTAGCCACTCATAGCAACTGTTTGCTTTCATATCATGTTGTTGTAGATGGATTAGAGATAATGTATGAAAGCACATGTAAAAAAATATTCCAAAGTAAATACATTAAGAGAGTGTTAGACATACGTTAGAAATGAGGCATATTTCTCTTTGTGAAGAATTCCCTTTTTGCGTTGTTGAAACTTTCACAAGACAGCAAAAGCAGATGTGGCCTGCGAGAGCTGACGTAGACAACAATGGTTAGCAAAGATTGATAAATACTGTGAGGAAAGAAATTACAGAAATTACTTAGATCCAGGACAGAAGTTATTACTTCTCTCATTGCAGCAGACTGCTGTGAGATGGCCATCCTGCAGCACTGTTCTTCCTCTGGCTCACCCTGTCTCATTAACATTATAACTGCGAGTGCAGCTGAGTGGCTGACGGGCAAAGTTCAGCTCTGTGTCCCTTTTCGTTTTCATGGAGACTACAAGTCTGTTCAGCTCAATAAAATAACCCTCAAAGCACCACAGTAAAATGAATTACATGTATAGAGGTACTTATAAAACAAGAATGCCTATGCAGGACCTTAAAAATGCCTTTGGGCAGGTCAGTTCTCTGTCCCAATATGCAGATTGAGTATGAGTTTCTTGTATGCCTTAATCTGTTACAACTTAATTTTTCCACTTCAAACTCCTTCTTTTTGACAAAATCTATTGCCACTCTGGGGCTTTCCTAAGAAGTCATCCTATCACTCTCTCTTTCTTTGTGAATATAGCACTCGAATAATACTACGTCTAGTTTTTATTACTTACAAAGATGTGGGTGCAGTCTCAGTTTCATGTGGACTCAGAAAACAAAGGTAAGAAGCTGAGACCGTTTAAGACTTTATGCTAATGAGTGGTTTCCAGCCCATCCTGATTTTGCTAATCTGCTCTGTAAGTGATCTGAGAGGAGGCCCTGAAGAGGGAGGTACGTGCATCTTGGTTTTCTACATGCCATGTTCTCTCTGCTTGGTCACTACTAACTTGAAACAAATTAGTGTCATAGACAAACAAAGTGGATTAAATAGCAAACATCAGATTTCTGGTGTTACTCAACATAAATCAAAAGGGCTCCAGCACTGCAATTACTCCCCTTGCAGTCACCAGTACAGAGGCACTAGTAACTAAAGCCAGTGGATTTAGCTGCTCTAAAGATCTGCTTTCAAGAGAAATTCAAATTCAAATTTTCCTTTTCTTATTGCTGTTTTTCCAAAAACTGTAGAATGTAGAAAACTTGAAGTTTGAGAGAGCAGGAAGGATAAGAGAAAATGCCCACAGATATGGGACTTGGTATTCTTGGCAGTGAGATGGTAAAACAAAAAGCTCTTTAATCACTTCATTAAAGGAAGTAAATTCAACCCAGGTCATAATAGTAGTCTATTTAGGCCTTCACAAATTAAGAGGGAATAGTAAGAAGGCAACAACTGTCAAATTAATGTGAATGCAAAAATGTAAAGACAAATGTAAATGGTATTTTAATACCACTTTAGTAGCATTTTAGTGGCTGCATGTCCACATATACATGGATATATAGCATAGAGAAAAAATGTCATCTGAGAATCAGACGTGAAGTTGCTACTTACTTGAAAATACATTTTTTTACTTCTTAAAACATATTTATTTTTACATTTTTCATTTTCTACTATGAGAATCAATTTGCTAAGGTGCAGAAGCGTTTTTGTTCTTTAAAGTTTGCCAGTCAACCCAGGAAAGTAAAGACAGAAAAAAACCAAAACCTATTAAACCAGGAAATATGGTCACTGTAGCTCATGTGCCACCTACTCAAAGCTGGCGCTGAACCGAGTTCTGGAAATACACTAAACAGTTTTGCTCCTGGCCTTTTGCAAATGTCTGCCACAAGCCTGTGGTTTCCTGAAAAACATTTCTTCTTTGAACTTGCCTTAAGCATTTTTCTTAGAGCCTTTCCTTAAAAAAAAAAAAAAAAAAAAGAAAAAAAAAAAGATACACAACATGGATTGATTTCAAGCAATTTGGTATAAGCAAAAAAATTTCATATCAAAAACTGAGGCTGTTACTGAGTGCTCAGTCTTCAGCTAAGGCAGGTGATCTTTCTTTTCTTAGAGACACAGAGAACAAATTACTTTCCAACAAGCAGGATAAACACTTGAAAAAAAGAAATGTGTGGTGTATGAGACTGTGAGATGAACACTGCAGATAGTCTACCACAGGCTGGGCCCATTTTGTAATGCATGATAGTATTTTCTTCCAGGGGAAAGACAACTTGCCTGAGGCATCCATCTCCAAAAATATGAAAAAGAATGTAAATGGTTTGTGACTTTGCAATCCCAAATGAAGAGGGCATGGCAGAGTCCCACCACTTGTGTGCCAGTATCCTAATGCGTGTTGTGGTTTTCCTTACCCTGCCCTCCTGCTGTGACAACAGTGCTCCGTCCTTCACAAAACTTAGCACTTAGCTAAGCAAGCCAGTCCCAACCTTAGCCAACATAAATAACATCTGATCAAAGGCTACCTGGAGGTGAACCCAAAACGGGCATGACTAATTCAAAACAAATTTGTTTCTTAATTCAAGCTCACACTACAGGAACATTCAGTGGTATTCCTCCAACTCCAGACTTGCACAGTAACATACTTACAAGTGACATGAGTGGACCGACATTTACAGATGTTTTACACATAAGTTTAGTGTCATTTAAACACAGAAAATACCAGGCCATGTCTCTGGTAAAGGGACAAGCACTGGGACACTGGGGGTAGTCTTTGCACTCACCTCTCCCGCTCCTGTTCCAAGAGGTTGGTAAAGTCATCGCTCTTGTTCATGTAATCTGTATGTTTATGTTTCTCATTTTCTAGCTCGTAAACTGTGCGACGATGGCACTTTTCTGCCAACAGGAGCTGTTCCAGCATGCGCCGATACGTCTCTTTCTGCTTTTCTTCAAGTCTGTCCAGCTGGATTGTAGGAAAGGAGAACAGACTGTTTTAAAGGTCTCCTTGCTACCTCATCTGATTTATTAACCAACAATCTTGTGTTTGGTAAATGCAAGTCCCGTAATTTTATGTCTTGGGTTTTACATAAAGCAGTGACTAGAAATAAGAATAACTGTCCTGTGAAAGCAGTGATTTATTTGGACGACATATTAGCAATAAACATTTGCACAGTTTTCAGATACACAAAGGACAGAACTTCATTTAGCTTTAGGGTAACAAATAATATTGTTGCAGTGCAGAATTTCCCTTGTGGTGAGGTGCTGTGCACACTTTCTTCATTTCACAGGTAAAAAGCTGTAGCTCAGACCTCAGATCCTGGGAGCCTGAGTTCACACACCTGAATGGGGACCAGACACTTGCATGTGGAGCATAAAGTGTAGTTTGAAGGCTGAAATTTGAGTTATGCATCTTTAACACACTTGTAAGACTGTTGAGATAAAAGATCCAAATTATTTAGATTCAGTCCAGACACAGTTTTACATTACCAAATACAATTGATTATAGCCCTAGGGGTTTCCCCTCAGCCTGTTTTTTGACAGAAATGATCTTTCTTTATACACAACCCTTTACTTTTTTTGTCTTCTTCATTTTTAATTAATTTAATATTCCAATTATTATTCAAGCAAACATTAAAACCAGGGAAGTGTATCTAAAAATTTGCCAGGGCACTCCAAATCCACCACAGCTCTTCATGTTGCTCCTTTTGCTGTTTCTTGGGTGCAGATGACAAACTCCAGCCTCCTCCCTGCCAAAGCAGCCTTCAGCCTTGGTACTTGTCTGGCTGCCGGCACCTGGCACGGTGGCTGGCAGAGCCTGCTCTGCCCACCCCCAACCCTTACCCTGTGAGAATCTCATATTCCTCAGCCCCAGCTGCCCCGGGCTGCTGTTGTTTCACAGGATATCTCAGCAAACTGAGTGAAATAAGAGAGCAGGAGGACCATGGCAATTTACACTCCAGAATCTGACCATATTCTTTAGAAAAAGGCCTTGCTAAGATCTTTTAATCTTGTTTGACAGTATTTTATGTATGTTCCCACATACTAAGGTTTGATTTCCTCATTTACTATCATCTCAAAAATTCCAGAAGACACTTCAATGAGAATACACAGTACAAAGATATCTCATGGTAGACACAGCTCCTGGTGAACAAATTAAATGTTCTAATTCGATGAACTATGAAGAATTGGACAGGCACTACAGTATGTTATATTGTATGTTGTTGCATGCTCCTTCCCCATGACCTGGACTGTTATGAAACTATGAACAGGAGCAATGGCTCCTGAACAGGAGCAATGGTTTATTTTGGCATTCATGCTGGCCTCAGACATTCTCAGGTCTACTCTAATTCTCAGGTCTACTTGACATTCTTTTATTGCTTAAATTTTAAAGCAAGGAGACCTATAAGTCACCTTTAGGGGCTGAGCTGACTTTTCAGTCCTAGAGTGTAAGTGACGTAAAATGAATATGGATTAATGATCCCATAAATATGGTCAAAGTTAATCTCCAAAGGTCTTCTTTTCTTAACTACCTTCACGACAGTGTTCTACTATGCCAAGAAAATCAAAGAGTAGTTACCAGTGCTGTGAGCAGTAGAGGTTGAAGCCTGTAACTGAAAAGGCATTTAAAAACCAGGAATTTAACACCTGAAGATTTTGGTCTTGCTTAACAGCATCATCCCTAGGAAGCATACAACCTGTTTATGGTTTGTGTTCAAGTCCAGTGACTTTGCATATGAGTGAACAAGATTTTGTTTTCTGTGTTATACTCTTGTATGCTTTGCACACATCCAAAATATATGAAGTCTCACTTCTGGTTAGGCTTCCCCCTGCACACACATAATGTTGTCAATCAAGAAGTTGTTACCTCGGAAATTGGTTTCTCATAGACGTCTTCCCCTATGGACTTTTCTTGGGCGAGGATGGCATCTCTGTGTAGCACTCGAAGCACGTTCTCTGGAGTTGCAGACCCATAATGAGCTTCTAAAACTTCAGGTTTGGTTTTCTCTGTCTTCAGCATGTGGATCACATCCTCCCTTGCCTGTAATATTGCAAATCACTACCATAAGTAAACCTATTAACCAAAAGGGAATGCAGGGAAAATAGGGGTACTTCATACGTACAGACTACATACACAAAATAAATTAGAAAATCAGGGCTGTCAATGCAAATATAAAAATTTTGGGAGATATCAGAGTAAGCATGAACTGTGCAATACAAATATTGTCCTTTAAGGGATGAATTACTCTATTCCTGCATGACATTACATTTGAGTGCTAGAATTTTTATCTGAGTTACAGCTATATCCAGGGAACATCATTATTCTTCATATTCTTATTTGTTGCCCATGCTGTTCCCTGAAGAGGATAAGGAAATGAGTAGAACAAGCAGCACCACTGAGCTGAACTAATATTTCTCAGATATCTACTTCCTAGTCACTCCCTACCTGAGTTTGTGACTAAATACTCTTTTCATGTGACTTCTAAATTTTTTAAATATATTTTTTTCCTTTAAACAAAACCCTAGACATGTTTCAGACTCCAGCTAACCACCATAACTGGTGTCAGATGTGGAAAGTCTGAGCACATCCTCCCAGCAGTGGAGGATGCCTGTGCTGCCAGAGCCGGGGCTGGGAGCAGGGGTGCACCCGTGGCCAAGGGCAGCCGGGGGCCCAGTTCCTGCTCCTGCCCCAGGTGGAAGCCCCCAGTTTGAGGCAGCATGAGCAAACATCTGGGCATGACCAGCCAGCTCTGCAGGGCCACCTGGCTATGAGTAAGGGGCATTTTAGGGTATTCTGTGGACAAGCATTTAAGCCGGGGCTGTTTCTAATGCCACTTGCCAACACCTGTTAAGCCATCTGTAAAATGGGGGCAGGGCACCTGCTTGTCTTTCAAGGCATGTTTATGAGGCCATGGTCCAGGGAGGGACTGTAAAACCTGCAGGTTTTTGGTGGGCAGAAGGGAGCTCCTGGATTTCCCTAGACAGCATCTTTCTCACAAGCACAAACGGATGGGGGAGCAGAAGAGTATGAGCATTTTTCTCTTTCCTGCCTTTCTGACAACCCGTGTGAGCTTGGGAAGCAAATTAAGGGCTAAGGAAAGGTTCAGACATTTTGGGAAAAAATCCTTTACAAATCCTGCCCCTATATAAGCAATGACTGTTTTAAGATTTATGAGCTGACCAACTCTTCACGCTTTTTTGTGCTGTTCATAACAGCATTCAATTCATCCCTGTAGCAAATCTTAAATCTTTACCCAGAACCATAGAGGCATCACAGTTCTACAAAACCACCTGCTTTTAAAATGAGCAAGAAAAGAATCTTGGCAAATGGTAAAGACCCTTGAATTTTTTAAAATTTATAATAGTCTAACATGAAAATAAACGATGAACTTGAGGCAAAGATCATGCCATCTAATTAAGAACTAGCCCAATTACACTGTATAACATTTTGTAACCTTACGTAAAATCTTTTCACCTGTCTGCAAGAAACAAAATACAAATTGGAATGGTATTCATGTTATTTCAGAATGAGAGTGGGAAAGGCTCATCACTCATGGATGTTACAACTAAATGTATTATGTGAGCTAGTCCCAAATAAAGGCAGAAGAGCATGTACACCTCACTACATCATATCCTGAGACTGTGTCACTCTCAGTACAGGAAAAATGTTATATAGGAAAGTTCTAGACAGGTTTGCAAATGTATTACTTTTTTCTATCCCTGTAGAAATAACAGATGTCTTGGTGTCTTCATCACCATAAGGCCAATGCTTCTATATTGAAGAAAAAGCCCTTAAAAAGTCCCATATGATAGCATGGGAGTATGGAGGGATTTCCAAATATCCAGATTTTATGATGTGCTGTCTTAAGCCCTCTTAGGAAGAGGCAGTTTTGAGGCCATACCTTCATCCTGTCCCAATGAACTAATTTGGTATCCTGCTGTGTGCCTCACAGCAGGGGCCCTGTGCCACAGGCATGCTCAGGGAGAGCACTGTGCAAAGGGAACACGAACACAGAGGGATGAGGGAGCAGCTCCCTTCTACCCTCTGCACCAAGTGACACAGCCAGTCATGTTGAAATGTCTTTTTGTTTTGCCAGCACCCAAATCTTCAGGCCCCATACAGCCCATTCCTCAGGGACAGGCACACCTCAGACCCTCAGCTATGCGGGAGGGGTGGAGGATGAGTTCATTCTCTCATGTTGAAGCTGTTGGGTCCTGGATGGCATAATTAAACACTGACAGGGCTAGGCAGAGCAGACAGAGACAGCTCGGGATTGGTGATTTAACACTGTGAATAGGCAGAGCAAAGAGTTGGACTCCAGTCCCTGCAATGGATATTTGATACAGAAATAGCTGCTGGAGGCAGCTGCTCTGCCCAGCGAGTGCCCCAGCCCCTGTTCAGTTGTGCACTGCCTGACTTTCCTTCAGACCTCATTAGTCTGTCATCACTCACAATTAAAATGGAGCAACTTTAGCACAAGGGAGTAGGAATAAGAGTCCCTAAAACAGGTAAGAATGTCCCTGCTAGCTAAGAAAGGCTTCTGGATGCTGCACGCTTGGGTGCCCTGAAAGCCAGAGGGAGTCAAACTAGAGGGAGCCAAGCCAGGGGAGTGGCTGATGCTGAATGGAGGAACTAACCCCCCAAAAAGGAAAATAGGTGCCCGAGCTCAGTTCAGAGCTTTGAAGAAAAAACATATTCATTGCTTCATCTCTAAGGGGAAGCAGTGACGTACCTATCTGCAGGGGGACAGGGTAGGACTGCCAGCACTGAACACCCCTTTCTGCAGGCCATGGGGAGGGTACCTAGCCCAGAATCAGGCTGGGTGGCACCATCCCTAGGGGCACAGTCAGCTGCCCTCTCCTGTACTCCTTCTTGGGTACCCTGCACTCTGCTGGCCCTTGGATTTGGATGGTGTTGATTTGGCAAGGTGCCTTCTGCCTTTTCTGGGCTCAGCCATTTCTCCTATCGTTATCTTTTGAGGGTATTGATTAATTCACCAAGTACTCTGTTTCAGTTATGATAACAGTTTGTGAAAAACAAACTGACAAACAGACACACAGGTTGCTAGGAAACACTGGACCAAAAAGGGAACCTAATGCTAATAATAAACTGGAGACAAATTTGCTTTTATTTGGTCAGAAACAAGCTCCATCATCGGGAGATTCTGAAGGGCAGCTAACCTAGGCCAAAGAAATATCCAGGCAATGTTCTAACCTTCCTCAGCCCCAAGGTTTGTGAATTCCAGTTAAGTCCTGGAAACTCCTCAGGATAATACACAGGGAAGGAGCTGAAACAGCATGTCTGTGTATCTTGTGATTTTATGTTTCTCCAAATGACTAATTTCCTCCTGAAACAACCAGGAGAGGTCACAGAGAGATGTTTTCTTCCAGTGTATAGTGATCTGCAGGAAACAGACTATTTTCAGAAAACGAGTCAGAATAATCATGCAGAAGAACACTGGGGCTACTTCAAAATTCATACCTGAAAAGAGGTATGAGAGGCTCAAAGTGGGGGGCCCTAGCTAAGAAGAGGGGACTTTGCTGGCAAGCTGTTTCTGCTGATGGACATCTACTGTTGGTGCCTCCCTTGTCCCAGAGCACAATGCTGTTTTGTGTAAATTGTTAGCTAGGAGACAAACACAAGGAAGGTATTTCAAACTGCAAGTAAACTTGCATATAAAACCCAGAGAACAGTCTTTAGCTGTTTTGGTAGAAGGAACTTGATGTTTGGCACAGGAAAACCATCTCTCAAGTCCTGGTTTTGTTTTGTTGGTGCTGTGATGAGAAAAAGCATGCAGGCTTGGGAAGACCACATACTGCAACAGCTTGTAACACAATGAAACTTATTTGCAAAAGTCCAGAAGACTACAATTAGTCAGAGAAGCTCTTTAAAGACAAAATACAGAGTTCAAAAAATTACTTTTATTGATTTTTCATTACTTCAATTGTCCTACAGAAAACTCCGAGCTAACTTTCTATCTATACTGTTCAGATTGTGAGTTGAAATTGAAAATAGAGACTTTTCCATTAATATAGTGTCCCAAGTACCTGATTCTCTAAGCAGGAGGAGCAATAAAGACAGATTAAAGATGTACTAATTTAACTCCTTCAGTTCCTCCTGCTGATAGAGGAACTGCAAAGTTGACCCATGTCTAAGCCTTGTTTTATGCTTACTGGAGGTACCAAAATCTAAAGGCTGATGACCTCAGTTCTTGAGTACCTCCATGAAGGGGCTGAGGTGCTGTGGAGCACTGCTGTCCCACAAAGTTTTGCCTGCTCTCCTTTCCCTCCTCTCTATTCCCCAGTCATGAGTCCACTTTCCTAAGAGGTGGGGTCTGCGTTACTACCTGGGAAATCCAAGACAATGCTCCCCTTCTCTCATGAGTGCGTGCTACTTGCCCAGATGGAAGGCTGACGAGAGCCCACTCATCACAAGGCTACCCTAAAACACTCACTTTTTGGCAGAATAAAGTAGAAGGACTTTGTTTTGCTGACTGACTTGAGCGGAGCAGGGAGCTGTGTTCCAAACTTCACTTTACTACGTGCCTAGTAAAATATTTAAAAGATATAGAAAGGATGTAAAGAGGTTCCTGCATAAAATTGAAACCATTTAGGAAACAATAGCATGACTCTGCTGCTTGTAAAAGGGGTCCGGCAGCCTAGCAACCAGATTCTTGGTCAATGGAAAGACTGTTACACAAACTGGGCGTTCAGACGTGCTTCCTCCTCATGCCCTGCCCTGCCAATTTACTACAGCCCTCTCTCCCCATTCCCACAGTCTTTGGCCTCTCCCATGAGCCTGCTGACAAAACTCAGGACCCACTAAACGGGGAATTTTTGCCACAGGCCATTTGTCACCTGGGAAATGGGACTGAACTGATCAAACTCGTTTCATATAAGGCATCTAGTAAATCGGGAAAGAAATTCAGTTGTATTCAAGATGGGCTGAATGGAGTTGAACTAATCACTGTCAGCTTAGAGTAAAACCCAACTCAAGATCATTTGCTAGTACATGTCCTAAACTCTTCTCCTGATTTTTTTTAATAAGTAGCCTTCCTGAAAATTCATGGTGTGTCTCTCAAAATCAGTTACTGGTAACTATTACGTTCATAGCTCCACGTTTGGAGGCATCTAACTACTTGACATCTAACTACTTTAGAGAAATCTCAGTATTTCAGTAACGGGACAACATTCCTCTTAATTAGATGAAAGAAGTTTTCAAAACTCAGGAGCAGGAGTAGCATTTACAAGAAATGCAATTAGGTAATACTAGGGCAATATGATATTTCCAGCTTTTGAAGATTTCTTTTCTGGTTATGAGCACACTTTGTTATATGTACACAAGGAAGTGCACTAAGTAGCAGATGTTTAATATTTATGAAGTTGTATTTTTCTTGCCAGTGATTAATGATAAAAAATAACTATGAAACCACAGACAGGATCTTTTACTTCTACTTGTGTTGTTGTTCCTTGCATTGCACACAGTTCAGGTTATTTATAGCACAACAGCTGCTCTGTTCAGCATCCGAAACTAGATAAGGTCACAGGTTATCCATGTAATGTTGGGGTCTTACCAGTGACTGATTTCCTAAATTCCAGTAGGCTTTACAAATGTTTCACCCAGAGTTAATAAACATCACACTCAAGGCATCCAGAGAGAGATCAGGAGAATGTTCTCACACTGCTTTCTGCTCTATCCAGGACAGGCTGTGTTGCCATCAGGGCAGGAACAGCCTTATTCCTGAAAAGTTCCATTAGAGACCTCAGCAAGTGGGTATCACTAGCTTGGTTAGTTGACTTTAATGAAAGAAAGCATCTTCAGGCAGGTGTACTCAAACACCTGTATCTGAAAAACTTTCCTAACACTAATCCACTAGTCCCTGGTTAAGACCAGTAACTTCCCTTCTTTCTTATCTTAGGAGGAAACAAAAATAATTAGAAGGAAAGAGTACTTTCTAAATTTTGTGTCATAACACTATAAATATGTATACAGAACGTAATAAGAACTACTCCTGACTGCTGGAATGACACTTTTGTTAAAGGCCTGATTGCACATTCTATTGCCAGTGTATTAATTTCATAGTTTGAAACATGAACTCATTTTCTGCCATTGCCCTGGGTAATCTGTGTGTGCGTGTGCAGGTAGCAGGCACTTGGGAAGCTCTGTTCCATGTCCCTGCAGAGGAGGGGAGAGAACGGAGTGATTTTCCTGTTGTTGTCTTGGTTGGTGACCCTTCTTGGCCTCTCNTTAAGACCAGTAACTTCCCTTCTTTCTTATCTTAGGAGAAAACAAAAATAATTAGAAGGAAAGAGTACTTTCTAAATTTTGTGTTATAATACTATAAATATGTATACAGAACGTAATAAGAACTACTCCTGACTGCTGGAATGACACTTTTGTTAAAGGCCTGATTGCTCACTCTAGCCCTTCGTACTGCTACAGTGACTGGGTAGCAGTTTGCCTTCCAGAACAGTTATACTTACGGTTCACAGCATGTTTTAAAGAAGGGAAGTTAGATACTCTCCTGCACATTTTGGCATACAAAGCTCCTTTTTGCTAAAAACTCAATAAATATTTTTCTCTCCTATACCAGATATCTGAAGGCCTACCTTCAGATATGATACCAGGCCTTGTATCACTCACTCAGTGATGCTAGCCATGCAAAATGCTGGCTAATTACATAAAATCATAGAATCATAGAATCATAGAAGTCCTGAGCTGGAAGGGACCCACAGGAATCATCAAGTCCAAATCCTGGCCCTGCACAGGACAGCCCTGAGAATCACATCAGGAGCCTGAGAGCATTGTCCAAACACTTCTTGAACTCTGTCAGGCTGGTGCTGTGACCACTGCCCTGGGGAACCTGTTCCAGTGGCAAATAAGCTCTGGGTGAAAAAATCTTTTCCTGATATCCAAGCTAAATCTCCCCTGACACAACTTCAGGCCATTCCCTCGGGTCCTGTCACTGGTCACCACAGAGAAGAGATCAGTGCCTGCCCCTCCTCTTCCCCTCATGAGGAAGTTGTAGACTGTGATGAGATCTCCCCTCAGTCTCCTCCAGACTGAACAAACCAAGGGACCCCAGCTGCTCTATGGTTTCCCCTCTAAAACCTTCACCATCTTCAAAGCTGTATTGTGGACACGCTCTAATAGCTTCTTATATTGTGGCACCAAAATTGCACACTGGGGTCAAAGTAAGGCTGCACCAGCAACATGAATACATGGCTTTTCTTGCAAAGAAGACTTTATGTACAGCAAAGTTTTTTCTCACGTTTCATCTTAACTTAATTTCCTAATACTTGAAACTGTGGTTTCCACTTGCATGAATTTCTTTTAACTTTTCTGTATTCAAGTCTAGGTACATGATGTACTCTGGAGGTAAAGAGATTACTTCAGTGAAGGAAAGTGACCATTATTGATTGTTGATTTTGTAAAAAGGGTAAGTGAAATATATATCCAGAAATACAAATGATCCCTCATGACCCTGAGGATATTAAACAGAACTGCCCTATGTTCTCCACACCGTGCAGAACTTTCTGGCCTTGTATGAAACTTTTGGAGCGATACCCTGTATTTAATTTTATTGTGCCCTATCTTTCAGTGATAACTCAGAAAGCTCTTCTACAATCAATACTGGAGAAGAGGCACATGGTTGACCAGCTCATCCACTGCATCTTCTGAAGCGGCTCCAGAAGAATTACATCAGAAATTAATTTGGCCTCTTATGTTTGAAAAAGTCCCTGCTAAAGATTGCAGAGCTGAGGAGAAGCAGCACTGAGCAATGTATTACTTCTTCCAGCAAGCTTCGAAACAGATCAAATGAGCACTAGAAGACATCTGTCTGTTATTTCCTGCCCACACAGCTTTGTTCTGCTTTATTGCCAGAGCGCTCCATGGATGATGTCACTTTTTTCTGAAGAAAACAGGCCACCAGAGCCTTTCACTGACATAATTAATTATCTGTAGTCTGGGCTACAGCCAGGAAAATTCCCATGGCAAAGCCCTGAGAAGTATTAACTCCACACTGCTTGATGTTTTCAGAATTATTATGGTCTGGGATACCCTGTCTTGTCTTTTCACACTGAAAGAGTGCTTTGCTTGATATTATCAAGCCGTGGGGCAGTTACTGCAACATATAGAATTACAGTGTCATGATCCAGTCAACACAGAGACACCAAGGCAAGGGGTCACTGTCAAGTTATGTGCCTGAATCTGCATGTTGGGATATGTTCTACATGCTCCAGCAATGCCTCACAATGGCTAAACCCACTGTTTTGGGTTTGCTGTATCTAGTCATAGAGTTTTTGTCTCAGCCAACATTAACTGTGTAATATTTTTCACATGACCTGAAGCCCAGCAGCAAGCAGAAACCACAGATTGATCCAACTAGCCATCAAGTTGCCATGTTCCTTTTGTAACCAGAACTTATATAGTGATCAGTTAGCAGCTCTTTAAGAGGAAAAAAAAAGTGACTAATGAAAGGGCAATAACAGAAAAAGCATTTATTTTCCTCTTTCTTCTGTTATCATCTGGTCCTATTAGCAAGTCTAGACCAAGACACAAGAGATCCATGGATCATGGACCTCTTTCTTATCCTTCACACAGAAAATTAACCCCACCATGCTCCAATTTCCATTCCATAAAGGAAATAATATTTCTCATGAATGAGATTTAATTCCCAAGTATTAAGAAGATCTAGATATGCTATGAATGCTGCAAAAAATATGGCATTCTAACATCAATATAATTTTTCTCCTATTAATTTCCCCCCATTTTTTATATTCCTTTATTTCCTCCAGGTTCATGTTCTTCTATACTACCATCCAATTTGTTGAAATCCCTTGGAAACTAAAAAGTATCTTCATTAGACATGTAACTCATCCTGTCTAAATTGCTCTTTTCAAGTGCTACATTGATAGTATAAGGAACAGAAGCATCTGAAATTAGGTGCTCTGACCTGATTTTCAGGGATGCACTTGAAGCTGCTGCTGTGAGTACCCTGTCTCCAAGAGGAACAGATCAGCCCAGGCATTTTTTAGCCACAGTGATCTTGCTGCCTTCTGGCAGGAACAAGCACACAAGGAGCAGGGTGGAGCAAGACAAGCTGGAGCCAGCAGGGCTGTATCCACCAGGACAATGAATTCAGAGGCAATCCTTCTGCCTCCTTTGTGGAGACAGGAGCATGTGGGACACTAACAGACATAAGTGTGTGTACATGAGTAATAAACTGTATACTCAACTTTCTCTCTTGTCCAAGCATTTTGTTGGCTTCAACAAGAATTTGGAGTACTCTGTGCTACACAATGTGCATTCAAGTTACTGGTGGCTGATGAATGGGCAAGCAGAGTAGGACTGCATTACAGCAAGCACTCACCAGCATAGCCAATTATTTGAACAGAGGAGTTGCCAGAGGAAACGAGGGAAGTGGCACAAATCCTTGGTGTGAAGCAGCTAGAGAGGGTGGGCAATGAAAGGCACAGAGTGAGAGCTCCCAGCCATGCCCATGATGCCCTCACAGCCTCCCGCAGTCTCCAAAATCCCCCTGATTCCCCCCAGTGTCTGTCCTTCCCTTTGTCCTCCCCAAGCCCCATTTGGACGTCCTTTCCCTTCTCCATCCTCCCACTGCATTTCCAGGAATCACTCTGAAGCCCTTCAAAATGCTATTTTACCTGAACTGCTGAGATTGCCTGAGCCAATACTGGAGAACTGGGGTTTCATTATGAAGCCACATCAATATTTCCCTTTCTGACTTGTTTAAACTTGAAGGTGACAAATGTCTGGAAGTTACCATGCAACTGTATTTGAGTTAATTCAGTTCCACTCATTTTTCTGGCATGGAAGAATTGATGCTAATTTTTAGCAAAGAAAACCAATAATTTCCAGGATAAGAAAAACACCACTTGCAAAATCCAAACCCTTCCTGTCTCAGGAAAGGACTTCCCTTCATAGTGCCTCCCTCGGTAGTGCATCATTTTGGGAGTCATATCTGCACAACCCTCTGAAATGTCATTGAGTTCACTTTAATTTGCACATCATGCAAAATTCTGCACTCAAGCCAGCAATTTTGTAAGATGTGGCAAGACACAGGATGTTCAAGTAGGACCTGCAGTTTCCTATGTGAAAATGTTACATTTCTCTTTCCTTAGTCAACCAATAGGTGGAGCCTTTAACCCTAGAAACAAGACACTTTCTCAGCCATGTTCTCACCATTATTATGTAAAGACTTGTATTTGCTTTTATTATAGCTTGTTTTGGACGAAAAATAGCCTGTTTTGCTCTCAAGAGCTTATCTGATCCTCAGCTAGAGAACAAGAGACAAAATCTTAATAAATACGCAACTGGGGTAGCAATGTTAATAAAAACAGATTCATCTACCACTACAATGTTAAATTAACAACTGGTGACTCAGAGTACTGGATAGCATTATGACACATAAGACATATGCTCATTGCAAGCTCTCCAAAAAATCCCAGATATTTTAAAGCCAGAGAGCTCATGCATTTAACATAGATTGCAAAAGTATTGGCCGTGTTCTCTTCCACAGAGTCAACCTTCTCTTAAGAAAAATGAGAAAAGATGCAAACTTTTTCATTACTATTGCCCTGAGTATACAATTTCTATTAAGTGTAAAGAAAAAGAAAAAGAAATAGTCAAATTATATCAGTTATTTAAAACTAATTTTTAAATCTTGCAAGAGAGGATCAGTTTGGAACAAGACCAAAATTTTAAAAAGCTGGTTGTGGGCGATTATGTTGTTTTGAACAGAAGACCAAGAATTTTTGGAAAAAAATCCCAAGCTGTTCATACTCTTCCTTCCATTCTAGATAAGATGTTCAATGGGTCAGAGACACTTCCCAATTATTCCTCTCTCTTCTGATCTTTCAAGACTAACTAGCGCAATAGATGTAGCTCTGTTAAGTACAGCTCAGGGATTAACAGAACTCTTTGTGAAAGAGGTCTTCAGCCTACAGCTGTCCAGTGACAGTGATATTTTATTGAGGATCATTACTTTAAAAAACATATAATGCTAAAGCAATTTTAGTACCAAAGAGATGGATGGCTATCATCACTATGGTTGATAGCTCCTCTGCCCTTAATTTCAGAGGGAACAGGAAACTGCCTAAATAGCACCATTTAACTATATTTCAGTATACTGTCTTAACGTTTTGCTTTTTTTTCTCTCATAAAACAGCCGGGTTCTGTTTTATGATTTTGGGATTTGCTAGACAAGTTCTTCTTTCCTCCTATGGTATGTTCTGCACTTTGCACAGCAGTGAATGTAAGCTACAGAAAATAAACCATACTATTCTGGGCAAAATTATTCTCTGGTTGTAAATTATTCAATAAAAATAGAAGAGAGCATCTGTAGTCTGAAAACATTTTTTTTGTGTGTGTGTGCTGCAAAAGCATTCTTCACTAGGAAAACACAAACAAACCAGGGGTCAGTAAGAGAGGAGAGAATTCTTTAACTCATACTGATAAGCCAGATGGGGTTTGTTTTAAGGCTCTTATTTTGCTACACTGTGGATACCATTTTCCCCTTCATTTTCTTGCCTTTTTTATGCCCACTTTCGATGTCCCTTGCTTGGCTCCATTTATCTCTTTGTATTCCCCTTTTGCTTACACTCTTTTTCTTCTATTGCCCAGCCTTTCTTTCTATTGCCCAGCCTCTTTCCCCTCATTCCATTCTCCTTAAGTCACCTCTCCCTCCTCACATTAACCCTATCTTCTCTTTTTCCCTGTAGCTCTGTACATGCCAAGGTTTTTCTCTTGGGGAATTTGTATTTCATCAGTACGATATGCTCATAAATCCCAAACTATTTCAATGCAATCACCAAGATTTCACAGATACCCTACAGGCACTTTTCTCTGGCGTTACCTATTCTTTCTGCCTTGGCTCATCTGCAACTTGTTAATCTATGCTATTTTGCTAATGACCATTTGAAAACTCCTTCTCATCACTGCTTTCTCTGGCGCCAAGGCAACTTGCCCCAACTTTCTCTTCTGGTTTCAGTACTGGGCACAGAGAAACACATCTGGTTTCTACCCACCTATCTATCCCATATTCCTTGCTTGAGCTTTCAGGCAGATCCCTATTTATTAATATTAATACAAGAATATAAAAAAAGGCACTGAAGAAAAATATAGAAGTTTGAACAGCGTTTTTAACTACACAACAACTAGGTGCCTCTCACAATGTTGTTACAACATCTTGGAAATGTCAATACAAAAGCAGTTTGAGCATTACATGAAAGTTTACACGTTGCAAGAGGAAAAAGAGACAGAGAGAAAAACATCACAACAAAAGCTACACAGTCAAATTCTCTTACTTATATTAATCAGAATGACAAGTGATGGGAAGGCCAAGAAATGCCGTGTCTTAAGAGAAAGGCAAATATTAAACCAAACAAAGTAGTACCATTAAAGGTACTAGTGAGCTCTCTCCTACAGCAAGCACCATGTGCCAGAGACACTTAGAAAGATGAACCCAGGGTGTGACTGCTGCTGGTCAAAGGGTGATGGAAGACATGCAGGGTCTGTTTTACTAGAGGATGCTGAAAGGATGTGGTACAGCTAGCACAGCACAAACAAAGGCTCAGAGGATGTAAGACTGCTGCCTACAAACACATCAGGCATTAAAGACAGGAGGGAGAGAGGTGGGCTTTCAAAGCAAGATCACTGTATAGCAGAGTTTCATAAAGGTTTCACCAGACATAATTAAAACTGCTTTAGAAATTAAAAGGGGGAAATTAGCTAAACATTAAAGCTGTTCAGTTCTGGGACTATTTTCCAGGAGGGGAGGTGTAGTCAAAGTAAAGAACCCATTTAATCTTAAAACACGGCTTACCAAGTTAACAACAAAGGTTGAATGGAGTGTTTGCCTATAAAATTACATGGTGGGACTTGATATACAGTGTATCTTCTACAATTTTATCTCCAGAATTCTCAGGTCAGTCAATGCATCTGCAGTATAAGGATGAGGAAAGCCTAAGTTGGGAAGTGACATAAAGGTAGAATAAGAAAAAAGGTCACAACTAGAGAAATAAAGAAGGGAAGAAAAATGAATAGGAAAATTAAGATCTTAGAAAAAAGAACAGAACAGAGTGATTATAGAATAAAATACATTATATAATATGCAGCCATACAAAAGGGAAAGAAAGTAGAAAGTAGAAAGTAGAAAGTAGAAAGATGGAAACAGTAAAGAACTTTCCTTTCCTTTACATTTACAAAGCATAGTATTCTGATGGAAAGACAGTAAAATACTAAAATACATTTAAAAAGTGTTAAAATGCAATGGCTAGTTTATCACCTATGTCCATGTGAGTTAATTGACTTTAAGTGAGAGTATTTTCCTCGTGGCAGGATGTGCAGCCACTGATACCTACGTGTTTCATAAGGACCTTACCAGGGAGAACAAAACACAGAGTCCTCTGCTAACCTTTCCCTGATCCACCCAGGCTGAGAGGGAAGTCTTGCAGCCCACCTGAAGGTGAGCTCCTCCTGTCGCTGTTGAATGAGAGAGCTCCTTCCCCCATGACTGTCTTGTTTCGAAGACCAGCAACCAGCCTCCCATACCTGCCCTACAACAAATTACTCTGGCACCTCGTGTGAGCACTCAAATTAACTCTTAAATGCAGTCTTGAATAATTACTGACAAGGAAGGGTCTTCCTTGAGAGCAGAGTCATTTGGCCTTTTCCTTTGAAGGAGGAATGCTATATAAATAGGTTTACCTCTGAATATCTGCTACACAGTGTTTCCCGTGAAATATCAAACCAAACCCAGTGTTACATTAGACCATTTGGAAGTCTGAGGACTTGTCAGAAATTGTGTCTTGTGATTAATATATATATCACATGTATATTACACATACTGTTCCTCAAGACATCACATTTCATATATTGCCCATCTGCACCCTCAGGTCTGCAACAGAGGAAATGTACAGCTGACACCTAAACATGCTTTTCCTTTTCACCCCATGGCTGCATGGCTCTGAGGAGCTCTGCTCCTCGACACTGCCAGGCTCTCAGGAAACATCTCCCTCAGCCCTAAAGCATGCAAGGGTCCTCGACTGGAATGGGGGCTGAGCTGCAGGGGATGAATGCCATGTTGGCACTGGAGAAACACAGTAAAACATGGACTATAATAAAGGCCTTGAGTGGAAAAGTTGCACCTTTTTAAATTGGTGTGAAATATAGGAAACTGTCTCCCAAGCTTAAATTGTCCTCCAGCAACAGGCACAGAATCTGGATAAGAAATTATTTTTCTTGAAAAACCTAATGATTTGTAGTGGGATGCTGTCTTTATAAAAATATTTTTATTATTGTGGGTATTTTTCCCAAACATGCAAAAAAAGACTGAGTTGTAAACATGGAGGAATACTGCTCCTCATTTCCTTTGGGGTCCCCAATCAGGAAATGTTGAAAATCAGTGCTGGTATTGCTGAAGATTAATGGCTGCTGCTCAGAAACCATACAGAAAGGGAACATATTCCTGCCAGGACAAATACATATGCCATTGGACAAAAATCTGTGAACCACAGATAGGATTATATCATCATTGTAAAGATCCACACTGCCTGTCTTGCTCTGTAATTACTAATATTCACATGTGGGTTTGACTGAAATCACTGTAACAACCAGGCAAATTAATGCCATGCCTTCATGGTCTAATTTATTCTACAAGTATTTGAAGTTTTCTTTTGAAATCAGCTTTGTAGTATTTAAAAATCAAATTTTTTTCCAGGTATAGGGAGCAATCCTTCATGGATTTTTTGCCACTGTCTGTTCAATATGGGTTTAAAGACCCATGTAATCACTACTTTTTCCATATGAGCAGTTAGATCTCACAAGAGAAAATACACTCCACTGAGCTAGAAGGCCATTAAAATAAATCCCTGTCATCAGTTCATTTGCTTCCCACTCTCCTTCAGAGGGGCTGTACTTAAGAGCTCTCCTGCCACGTATGTTGGGACACATTCTCATCACCGCAGCTTCTGTATACTTCTTCTTCCCTTTTGTTTTCTTACAAAATAACGCATAGGCTACGGTGACCTCAGATGTTTATGAAAAGCTTTCCTTCTCTATATTCACTGAATGCACAGGGTCCAGCCAGGAAACATGAAGACAGGCAGAGCTGAGTCCAACTTGGTTCTAGAAGCTAAAGCACAAGCAAGCTATCTGAGGGTATTATAATTTTAAAAACCAATCAAGTTAAAAATGATGACATGAACATCATTACCAGGGCATCTCTCCATGGTTTTCTGGCAAGTTCCCAATCAAAATGAAGAGCTGGGGCATCAAGTCATAAAATAAGTGTTCGGTATTGATACCAAGAGCAATGTGGTGTGGGTCTATGTCATCAGATGATGTGAATCATGAACTAAGCACGTGATGAATATGAATACATTTTCAGTTTACCCTGCTAACCCCATAGCTGTCATGACCAGGTTGCCTGCCGTGGCTTAGCTCACTGTTTGAGGGTTCCAAGGCAGTGTCACCCTGGTAGTACAGGCATAAGATTCCCCCTGCTCATGGCTGAGTAAACAGTCATGGTATTTTTACCCCTTTTTTTTGTTTAGAAAATAATGGATCTCCCTACAGGTACAGCCTGATGTTATTCTCAAAACAAAATCCTCTTACATGTGCCTAGATTATGTTTGCTTTGCCAGTATTGAAATAGCTTCAAAATAAATCCGCAGTATGATTTGTCAGTCCAACAAAACACCAGCCAGCCACCAGAGATGTCTGAACAGATCTGAAAATAAAAAGCCATGAAATGACTCAGTGCATTAGGTCACTGTGACAGCCAGGAGGTAATACCAGAGTATTTACTTTGGCTGGAGTCTTCCTTGGCTCATCTTCATTTGTAGTGCTAAAGCCAGGCTCTCATCTCAAGCCAAAGTGCTGTGGCGTGCCCACTTCAGAAATGGGCCAACACAGGTACTGGGGAAATAACTAAAATGGGGGGTTTTGAAATGAAATTAAAAACCCCTATGGATTAAAAAGAATGACTCTCATCCCTGCCTGCCTGCAAGGAGCAGAAGAACAGATGTACTCTACTGCTACCAGTGTGGTTGTCCCCACACCTTCCTGTCATGCCAGGAAGCTTTAGCAGTCCCTAACATCTCTTTGGGGTCTGTACGTATGAAAACCCCTAAAAGTATTGTCCAGGACCTATCCTCATCATCCCCAGGGATAACGAGAACATGGGCCATTCTTCAAAGGTTGTGTAACTACCCCACAAAGTAGGGTGAAGAACAGAATTACTCAAACAATAAAGACCACATTTATTGCCACACAGGAAACATTAGTTACTTTCTTCACCTCCCCTTTCCAGACCACAAAGGTGACTTCAGGGTAAATCTTTCTGAACAACATGAGCATGATACATTTCTCTTGAGGTTTGGCTCTGTTCACCACAGAAGCTGCATACTAGCTCTATCTCTAAGGAAATTATATCTACAAGTTTTGAATAAAGTAAAATGAAGCAATATAAAAATGGTTACTTTTCTCTAGTGATAATTTCTCTTTTCCTTTGCAAAATTGTATTCAGCAGATTTTCTTCCTTCTTTTTTTTCCTTCAGCTTTTCATTGGAAAATGACCATTCTCTGTCTTTGACAAAATTATTTCTTTTGAATGCATACTTCTTGCAACTTGATAGTAGTTTCTGACAAACTAGAGGTGAATTATGTGCAGAAAAATGTGTTGGGGTTTTAGGAGGTTTTCTTTTTTTGTGTGTGTGTGTTCTTTTCTTTTCCTCTCAAAGAATTTTTCCCCATGTTAAGGCACGATTGCTGAGTACTTAAGAGAAACAAAAAGACCTAGCCAGCCACAAGGGAGGGGCCCAGTTGTCCCTTTTGTCTTGGTGGTGTCTTCTCAGGTGGGGGAGCNTACATATATATATATATATATATATATATATATAGATATATATCAGTAAAGACCTGTTATTCCTATTTCTCATATCCTTGCCTGAAAGCCTCTCAATTCCAAAATTATAATAGTTTGGGAGGAAGGGGGTTACATTTTTCCATTCCGGGGTGGGAGGGGGACTCCTGCCTTCCTTAGTAGACACCTGTCCAAACCAGGACAAAGTGATACTTAATGATACTTAGTGGGATGGAATCTCAGAGTTGTGGTAATTATGACTCACTTATCAAAGAAATTAACAGAACAATTGCTTCTTGTAATCAGATAAGATGGCAACAAGTTCAACATTAAAGTAATAATGTTATGAATGTGGGTTTCAGGGGGAAAGTAAAGCCTTATACGAAAAGCTAAATGGTAATGGTTAATTAGAATAAAGGGATTAAGACAAAGTGTTTTCAGACAGGTTGGGTGGCTTTTTTCTACTTGTCCATAGGTTCAGTGAAAAAGATCACTAAAGTACAACCAAAAGAATGTATGAATTTGACAAGCAGTCCTACTACAAAGGGGGATAAGTTTTGATAACCCACAAGTCTTCATATTGACTTTTTGAAACACCATGTTTCAACTTCTTACTTTAAAATTCTCTGAAGGCTGACGCTATTGAGAGTTCAATGATTTATTAGCATTAAAGGGAATCTCAAAACTGGATGGACATTTGGGGACAAGTTAAGTGCAAAATCAGTCTGACTGCCATCAAGGACTTACTACTACGCTAAATTAACATGCAAACTGGGACAACTGAGAAAGCTTTTAAGCAAGTACTGCTCCAGAAAATCAAACTAATGGATCTTTGAAAGGCAAGGAATGTGCAGAGCACTGGACTCCAGAAATCAGACAGGACAGGCAGAGCTTTGGCTGACCCCTCATAACAACTAAATATGAGGAAGTTCCAGGAGACATCTTAGGTCCATTTTCAGTATTCCTGACTTGCAGATTTGCGTCTTGAATATTTTCAGTAATGATTGTAATTACATTCCCTATATTTACTTGTCTTCCCCCTTTCCTTCTTCCCGCCCACGAGTGATTCCCCTGTGGTTGTTTTCAGCCTCACCTGCAGAACCCCATTTGTCAGGTGTTTCTTTGACAGGTGTTTCTAATTTGTTTTGCTTTGGTAGCTGCAGTGATAAATAAAGCAGCACTTAAAACCACGACTGTTAAACACCAACTACTGCTGCTCCCTCCCTGTGGTCCTTTGCCTTAAATATGCATGTTCCTGTTAGTTGAGCCCTGTGCTCTTTGGACAACCTAAAAATAGATAGGTACATAGAAAATATGGTTTAGAAGATGTTTAATTTACCTGCAGTTCTCCTTCCATTATACTGAGTAGTTTTATCAAGTCTTCTTTAGAAAGCTCTATGGACTTCTTGTTCTTTCGCTCACTAGGACCAGGTGATTTTGAGTGCCGTTTGACAGTTGCTGAAACCATGACCTCATCTTCCTTCCGATGAGGTTTGTTCTTTTTCTTGGCATCCTCCTGAAGTTTTTCATTCTCTGCACGGCTGATGACAGGCTTGGAACTGAAGAAGTGCCCGTTAGACGAGCTTTCTCCACCTTGGTTTCGGGATCTCATCCCTGCCTAGAAAGAAACAAACATAAAGATGCATTTATAAACAAAATCACTTAAAAAAAAAAAAAGCCACAGTGGAAATACTGCCTTTGGTAAGAACAACAATCTTCTAAAAACTGACAAATACTCTCATGCTCAAGAGACTGTGGTAGAAAGCTCAACCATTTCAACAACTCTGTGTGTGGCAGAAAAAAAGTCCTAAGGCAAGGTTACCCATCTTTTTCAGCAAACCAAATGCTGATATGAGTTCAAATGTATGCAACTTAAAAGTGATGCAGGAAAATGATAAATAACATGTTCCAGTGTTTCCTTTTCTTCAGCTGACATTTTGATCATTCACAATTCAACACTATGAAAAAAAGCAGTTTGTGAAATAGATCTTATTTTAACATGTGGCTTACTTGAGAAACAGAAATGCAATTAAATTTTTGAAAAGTGTATTCCTGGAGCATAAATCTCTATGAAAGTAGAGTGCCAGTGCATTACAAATGTCAGTCTGCAGTTTCCCTGTATTAAGCAATGACTTTATTGCAGATAACCAAGAAAAATGGGGAATGCAGAGTAAATCAGGTGACAAATACTGCACAAGATTATTAGACAGTAAGTGCTATAAAGGAAAGTTGAAAAGAAGTTTGAAAAATGAGCACAAAGGGTATGAAATCACTAACAGGTAAATGGGCAAGATCAGCACATTCTTTCCAGAAGATTCAGGGTTTCTCCAAAATGTCAGGTCATGGTTATTCAATGCTTACATTTCTGCCCTCTTAAGCACCTACACTGAGTCTTAGACAACAACAGTAAATGTTCCTTAGCTCTGTCACTTGACCTACTGTATAGCTAATTTTATAGCAATAAATCTAATGAAAAATATTCCACTGCCTCCAAGTATTTCCTCTCATTTAAATTAATCTCTGGATTTAGTCTGCAGTTTGTTTATTAGTCAAACAGATGCTTCTCAACATCAATAACATCACACAGTCTTCTGATAAGAAGTTCAGAGCAGCAGTTCAGTAGTGATGGAGCAAAACCTAAAATATATTGACATATCAGCTTTGCTAAATTACACTGGTCTGCAATGGCTTACCTACATACTTGACTCAGGCCAGCATTATAAATCTCTTGCTCACAGTTAGCTTTGCACTTTTGTCATTTCACACTCAGCATGAAGATTGTCTTTTTATTATGACTGGTTACTCATGTCTTCATTAATTCAGTGGAATTCGTCCAGCAGCGTAAACAGGGAGAGAATTAGACCCCATATTTTGGAGTGAGAGAATTTCACAGATTCCTTGCATTGTAGGTCTGCTCTTATCCAAACAATATGTGATACAGGTATACAATGGCCTTTAGCTTCCTGAATGCTTATGCGGTGTGTTTTTCATCAAACAGTTTGGATTAAATACATGAATTACACTTTCTAAAAACAGATCTCCATTATAAGCATGAACAATACCTGAGAACCTCAGGAAATCTTTTAGGTTTCAGATTTATAATGGAAAAATAAACATAGTACTATGTTTCCTCTCAGATAGGACTTTTCAATTTGTTTAACTTTAATGGGTTTGAAACTTTCCAACCATACTTCCTCTCAGGAGAGAGCACTTGGGATTCAATCTGTCTCTATTTTCTAAGTGTTTCCTTCTGAGTCCCTGTGGGTCACAGCCTCCAGCCACTTTCATCTCTAAACCAAACCTATTTTTTATGGCTTACAATGAATGGCTCCATGGCTCTAGGATATCCTACATGTTTTAAGAACAAATATTTGAAGACTGTCCTGTATATGGTTTTCAGTGGAAAACAGATTATTATATTACAGTGTATTCTGCTTAGTAACATGCCATGTTAGGGATTTTTCTGTAGTAAGATAACTCAACTTATAGACCTAAAGGTGTACAACTAATGTTGAATTTGACTTACGACCAGTTGAGCCACATCATCAACCTGAAAAATTGCATAATCAGCCAGATGCACTTAGCTGAATATGTTAGACTTCATGAAAGGTGGTGTGTCACCCAGTCACATCATAACTCATGACAGCCACTTTGATCCATCTGCCCTTGTGGGAGCTGAGATAATTCACGAAGCCCTGTAAAGACTGAGCAGGTGACTATAGCCTTACCAACCTGTTAACAGAGAGATTACGAATGCATATTTCAAGTGTGTTTATGCTCAGTGTAAATCAATATAGGATCACAAAGGACAGATGCAAAGTTATGTTTTATCAAAATTCATTAAAACAGCAGCAGAGCAGATTAATCAACTGACCTAGTGTTTCGTATCATCTGGCTAATTAACATATGATTGCTGTTAAAAGAGATCAAACTTGTCCTCTTTCAAAACTTTTTTTAAACTTGCAGATCTATTTTGCAGCAAGCCTTACCTGACAGTAAGTGTGGCAGACAGTCTGCCCCTCTCGGGGACACTGCCACTAACAGCCTTTCTTTGTGTGAAAGCCTGCCAAAATCAGGTAATGCTAACACTTACTCTGTCTTCCCTTATGACGTTGATACTTTTTCAACACGTTATCCAAATGCAAAGGTGTCATGTGCTGAAGCCAGAGATGCAGGTGACAGAGGCTTAAATGGTGACAGAAAGGGCCAAGGTTTTGATATTCACACAGTAATTTCCAAGGAGTTTAAGGGCCAAAATCAACTGCATGATCCAGCTGTTGTGCAGTGCTCTAGGAATATAAAGCAGCTGTAAGGATGACTGAGTTTTAATTAGAGCAGCGTGAAGTAGTCAGAACATACCAGTGATCTTGGCTGAAATACTGTGTGCTGGAAAGGAGTGCTTAGTATTATCATTTTGGATATCTGTCTGCATTTCTGATGGCATCACGATAAAGAAGAAAAGTTTCTGAAGAGTTGCATGACATTATTTCAGTATGCAAACAGCCAAATCCCAAAACTTTGCTTATCTGTTGTTTCACCAGGGTTCCAAAACTGATTCTGGGGACACTGCCAGTCTAACACTGGTAACAAATGACCTCCTGCTGTCAGTCCTGATCACATCTCCATATCTTACAGCATTCCTGATCTGCTGAAGGGATTGTGTTCCCTGAAGAAATAGCTCATATGATTTATAACAACTTTAGTATTTAACTCTACTTTTTTTTCCCGCTCTTTATCATATTGCATATTAAACTGGAAACCTTTCCTAACAGTTTCCAGTCAAACAAGACTTTATGTGATCAGTCACCTTGATTTTGACATTTATTGGCTACTCATTTCAATATGTGCTCACAGCATTGGTACTCAGCATGGGAACTTTTCAGCTCCTCCTCTAGTTCAGTCATTTGTTAAGGTTTATGCACAAAGGACACATGCTATGATTATTTACTTGAGTCTGTATTGTTGTTCTGGGCATGGATCCTTCAGTTTGCACAAGGTAGAATCCACACAAGATTTTATGAAATAACCTCTATGTTAGTTCTACTGACATCAGGAGGAAATCTGTGAGGAATTTGCTGAGTAGGATGTCAGGAGAGGACAGGCTGCATGCTATTCCAAGTCTTTCCCCCGCTGATGTCAATTTTTTCTCCCTAAAGCTCTTGAAATGGTTAGATTAGGCTCTGTTACTAGTGCCGTTAGAATCAGATAACACAAAGAGGTTCTTTGAACTTAATGTGTAGTCCCTCTTGCTAATTGGACATGATGATTTTGGCTCCATAGTACTTTCCCTTAAAATAATAATAATAATGTTATAATACACACACACACAGAGAAAAGCTGATTTAAAGCCATGATATGGTTGTTGCCATTGGCAATAAATTTGTAGTCTGGATCTCAGTTGCAGATCTAACTGATTAGGATATGACATGAAAGTGCTGGGTTTCTGACAGGCTAACAAAGTATTGTGGGGACAGGGCAATTGGGTTAGTGAACCAAAACTGGAATTTGTTTCTCTGCTGTGGCTTTGGGGCCTGTATCTTTTAGGGGCTCTGCTGTGCAGGAATTTGGAGTGGGGTGAAGTGATGTGCAGAAGTGCCTGGTACACAGAGCTGATTGCGGAGAACTCAAGCACTGAGCAAGCCAAATCTCTGCCCAGTGATTACTGATCAATATATAGCACTAGGAGTGAAAAATAACTTAAATATACTCAAACTGGACACCAAATAATATAAAACCTCCACCAGATCTAAAACACTCTATAAATGATGAGGAGAGCTGGAAAAAATTTTAAATAGTGTCATTCTGTATCTGAAAGAAGAAAGAGAAGAGAAGAGAAGAGAAGAGAAGAGAAGAGAAGAGAAGAGAAGAGAAGAGAAGAGAAGAGAAGAGAAGAGAAAAGAAAAGAAAAGAAAAGAAAGAAAAGAAAAGAAAAGAAAAGAAAAGAAAAGAAAAGAAAAGAAAAGAAAAGAAAAGAAAAGAAAAGAAAAGAAAAGAAAAGAAAAGAAAAGAGAAGAAAAGAAAAGAAGAAAAGACCTTCTCCAATGTGAGAAGGAGAGGAGGATGGTGGCATCAAATTGACCTTGTTGGGTTAGAAGTCCTCAGCAGGCCACCTCAGATGGGAATGGATAGCTTTAGCTCCAAGGGATCTGGATAACCACAACTAAGTTTCCATGGCTTCAGTGGTGTGACTTTCACAGGACAATCATGTAGAGATACAACTGTTCATACCACCTCAGAGGCTGATTAAAATTATTAGTTTTCATATTGGTTATTCCAGGTAATTTTCCTGGACTCTGCGGATGTTCATTATTATTATTTTGCCCAACTTGAAGAAATTAAAAGGACTCACATTCCCAAGAGGCTGTGATAGGACCAGGTAGGACCTGTGGCTGCACTGAAAGGGCAGTGCTGCACAGCTGGACTCAGATGCTGCATGAAGCAGACTCTGGATTTGACAGACTCTGTGTCTGACTCTGGATTGTGTCAGACTCTGGATTGGGAACAAACCAGGCCAAGGGAATGCAGACCTTATTCTTGGTTTTGCTTTTGCAGATGGCTCCTGTGTTTGTCTCAGTCATGATGGTCAGAGGAGAGTGATAAACCAAATGACTAATACAATGAAGAACGGAACAAATATCTGCCCTTAGCAATCCTGGAGTTTCCTGAATTTCTAAATTTTCATGCCTAAAGTACTAATCCATTGTGCTGTCTAACCCTCCCCTAGTCTCTTGTCCTCATATGCATCATGACTTGATTTGAGCAAACAAGAAAAGGTCTTTGTTCCTTTCGAAAGTGCTATACTTTGCCAATGTGCTTTTGTGAGAGCACGTTTGCTTCTTGCCATTCTTGTTGGACTATTGGCACGGGGCTATGGATACTCTTTGAATCAGGACAATTCTCTACTCAGTAAACAGCTTGAATAACCAAACCACAGGGCTGTAATTCCTATACAGACTAGGAGAGTGCCTGTGGCTAGTCTAGCTGTGTAACACCACTGTTGCCTTCATCCTTACACCTGGTCTGCTTGCTGCCCTGGGAAAGTGTTTGTCATACAGGTGTTAGGAGGAGCAGCATCCCAGCAGCCCAGTGCTGAGCCTCATGCACTGAAGAAGAAATATGTGTTTCATCCTGTTGACACTGCTGCCATAGTGGGGTTTGCTGTTTGCAGGTAGTGTAGAAAAGCAGCAAAGTTATAGCAGACACACTTGCTGAGGTACAGCATGAGAATAAGCAAAGCCTTTTTGCTTTATCAAAGACTTATTTTTTAGGTTCTAAAACTGGTTCTTGTAACAGTGGGGCATAGTAACGCATGGACTGTGTTCACCAAGGACTATATCAACAGTAGTTTCTTTGTTTAAAAAAAAAGAGGAATAAGCATAAATGTACTCTCAGGATGAAAATAAATAGATTTCTGAAAATTCCATGTCCAGGTGTCATTCTGAATAAGTATAATCTGCATAAAAGAAGAAAAGGATTTCACAAAATTAAAAGAGGAAACACAATCATCACTAAGGCAGATTTATACTACTTTAACTCCATTTTCTTAATTCCAAGGTAAACTCTTCTCTAGCTAAATTATAGCACAGATTTACAAAGAACAGAGTTTATGCTGGTATAATTCCATTAATTTTGTCATTTTCAGGAAAACTTGTGGTTTCATCTGGAATACTTCTACGTGAGTAATGCATGCTGACCCACTAAGGAGTAACATAGACTTGTTTCACAAAGATTCATGTTTCCCAGGCTTCATCTGGAAAAACATCTTGGATGCATGAGGCATGAGGAATGATAAGCTATTAGATCATCACTGAGTCAAAAAAATAAACTTTTATATATCACTCTACCCGTGTTTTGATTACTGTGCTTCCCAGCTGCCAGAAAGTACAAACGGGAATCACAGAGGAGACAGTTCAAGTAGCTGACACCACTAGACAAACATGCCACTAGGTCTGATGAGGGCTGAGACATTTATTCTCTGGAGTGGCCACGTGGCTGAAAGGGACTGGCCAGGAGCAGGGAAGGTGGCAGCAGTGCCAACTGCCTGCAGTGCAGCCTTTCCAGCCCATTTCAGCTGAGCTGGGAGACATGGACGAATCATCCCTCTTCCCAGCCCACTGGGATGTCCCGTGCCCACGAATACCTCTGATTTGAAGGAAAATGGATCTTTGGAGGAAAGTAATGCTGCTGCTTCCTGGGGCCTTGCATCCGGCTGATGAAGCCTGTCTTGAGACACAGCCACTCTCAGAGCACTGGATTGAGCACTGTGCCCTATCATGATTTCTCACATATTGTTTTACAGCTTTCCGCTCCTTTGGGTTAACCCATCTCAAATCAAACTGTGACCTTCACATGAAGACAACACTAGCAATGTCACCATTAGTTCCAGTCCAAACCTACTAAACATTTATTTTATCACTTGACAGCCAGAACGTGCCTGGAAAATGGTAAGAGAGGTGATGCAGATTAGCTGGCCTACCAAAGATTTTTCACTCCTGCAGCTGGGAAATCTCTGGTGTTAGGTAAGCACTGGTCATTTCATTTTGCTGGCAGCAGAGAACCAAGCTGATAACCCGCAAGGTGAAATACACTGTGGACACAGGATCCATACTCTAGTATCTCTAGTAAGTAGTTTCTAAAGACCACTGCTCCTGTAACAATGCACTGTCTCCTGCCAGGATGGTAGAAAACTGCTGAAAGTAGCAGCACATAAGAGCAGGTTGAAAATCATCACAGGTTGTGATAATTTTGTTCCTATCCTTACTATGACCACCCAAAATACCTAAAAGTGATATATCACTGAGGGACCACAGCATGGAAACTAAAGTCATTCCGTGGGCCTTGCAAGCCTGCTTTAACCTAGGAATGAACCACAGGGCAAATAGCAAATACAATTAGGAAATGAGGACGCCCTTAGCTTTCTGCAAAATAAGTTTCAACTCACCACTTTAAAATTACTTTTTATTTCAAAATTAACTCATAGTTTTAACAAGTATGAGATGAGACAAAAAGATTAATGTCCCAAAAGCAAACTCTAATCTTTTGGTAGAGGTAAACTTCTGCTGTCTCTTTCTGACTTGATGTGGATCTTGAATCTGTATTCTTTTCAGTAGCCATAATTTGCACAGCTTTGATTTTTCTGAAACCAGTAAACTATAGCTACATTTTACATGTGGTAAATTTATCTTTCTGTTGCTTTAAAAAAATACAGAAAATAATCACAATGTAGATACCCTTACAGATTTTACAGCAAAGGGGAAAAAAAATTGGGAAGAGGATCTGTATCTTCTACAAATATAGTCTCCAAGAGACAACAGTGTAAAAAAAAACCATCTGCAGCATCTCAAATTTCAACTGTCAACCAAAGCAGGGAGCAAGTTCCAAATCTCTGTCAGTGACTCCTTTGTAGGAAGTTTCAGTTGTTGATAGACACGGAGTACCAGCTTGCACATGAATGCCTTGTCATCTGGTGAGATGTGAATTTAACCCACTCCATTAGACTGGGCTGCCTTCCACCTCCCAAAAGGTTTCTCCTCTGTGAAGTTTAATTGGTTTCAAAATAAGGAGTTAAAAATTCTGCCTGATATCAAACCTGCCCTTGAATTTCACTATCCGTTTTGGTGGTTTTACAATAATATTTTTCCCACTGAGAGGAAAAAAAAAAAAAAGAATAAATTCTCTGGCTATATGTATGCTGGAGATTAAAGCACTCCAGGACTCCTCTCTGACTGTGAAGCCAGCTGTCCTGGAAAATACTTCAGGCTCTTAAGCCCTCTTAGCATCCATAACATGTTGGCTGCATCCACACTGCCCACTGGGAATTGCTCCTAGCCCATGCTGACTCCTGAAACATGCTCTCAAATGGATCGGGAGGGAGTTAAGTGGCCTGGCCAGAAGTGTGCCAAGGACCACTCCAAGAGTTGAGCATGAGTACAGACGTTCACCTTCCAGTATCTGTGTTCATGCCGTCACTGTTTAATTTACAACCTTTCCTTTCCACAGTCTTTACAAACAAAGGAAATGGAAAACTAATCAACCGTGCAAAGGGAAAGTGCAACTCACCATAAGTACACAGTCCGGAGAGAGAAAATAAGCAGTGGGTGGTGGGAAAACAGAAAAAAAGCCCCGAATTTTTCAAGTCAGGTCAAGGCACGCAGAACTCTATTACTTATTCTAGCTGCATATTTTTAAGTTGCTACTAAGGGATGTTTTGGAGACAGAGCGGTTCAGCAGGAGTCGGGAAGAGACAGGGAAGCTGAAGCAGAGAGAGAGGGTGCACAATATCCCCACTTCACACCAGGCTTATCCTGGCTTTTGCTGGGCTTGGTGGCACAAACTTTGAGCTCTTCTGTTTCATGTCACGGATAAGGGGACTAGCTCTGTGAGGGTCCAGAGTGGCCCTTGCATTATTCAAAGCCCTCGCCTTCACTTGTCATTACTGTTTGCAAAGAGGTAAAAGGAGAGTCTTACTTCATTCCTGGCAGTGCCAGCCCAGTGACTGTCATTATTTCCCAGTAATCCTGCAGGCTTTCCACTGACTTCAGAACTTGTGGCAAAGAAAGTAAAGCAGGAAATGTCAGCCTAACTGATTTAAATAATACCAATGCCTCACACTGACACGGAGCTGCACAAAAACCTCCAGATACCTCACCTGGGCATTGAGAATGGCCTCAGCCAATTTAATAGCTTTCATTTTTAGAAACCATATTTGCATGCTTCTTCTAATGTCATGGTTTCAAAATCCCTAGACAACAATTTCCTCACTAGAAAAGAATGAAGTTAAAGTGTTATCCTGCATGTACAGGTTGAGCTGGTTTTGATGGGGTATTTTAACAGCCTTTCAATGTTAATCTGCTTAAATCTTCACCTGACTTTTTAATTCAGAGCAAAAATTCAGGCTAAGATGCAAATACAGCATAGTTACTTTGAGTAAGGAAGGAAAGGAGAAGGAAGAAGCAAATAAAAATCTCTGCATGGGCTTGCATTAGAAAGGTCTTGCATTATTAGCATTACTAAAATTACCCTGCTGCCAGATTCTTTAATGTCTGTGATGTTTTAAAATCCGGTTTCAGCAGGGATAAAGCCTAAGTGAATTGCGTTTGTCTTGTCGCAACTAGCCAAACACCCTACGTTTCTTAACTTTAAAAAAAGGGTTGAATTCTCTTTGTTTTCCACTAGGATAGAATAAAACTTCCTCAGCTGCTTTTCTTAGAAAGTAATTTCAGTTCAGAGCCATGGAAAGATATTAAAAAGAACTCCAACAAATGAAGGGGGTGTTCCACAAGCCTATGGGAAGTTAAAATTGTCTGCACTGGTATAAATTCACACTGCTCAGCTTTAAGTATTTCACTTGTGTGACTTAGATAGAAGTTTAGGTTTCATCCATAATCTGTAGTGTCTTTGAAAGGGAGTCTGAGCTCCCTGAAGCTATGCTAGGAGTTCAGGCCTGTCCTCCTCCTCAGTAATCCAGCTCCAGTGACCACTGCTCAAGCCCACCATGACTCCTGTTTATCAGGGAAACCATTCCCTCATTTTCTTCCCATTGTAAAAGGTGCTGGGTAGAGGATGGTGTTGTTCCAGTCTCCCTGTGGGAGGACATGGCTGGAGGATACTGCTGCATTCTGATCCTGGGAGATCTCAGTTTTTCCCCTCTGAGTCAGCCCTAGTCTCTCTAAAGAGGCTGTGCCCTTAATTTGGGCACATCAGTGAACTGACTGAAAAACTGGGGCTGGATCCAGAAATGCATCATCGCAAAGGCCGATTTTTCTGATGGGTGGGGAGGCAATAGCAGGTATGTGGCACCTCGTTATCAGCATCTGACACAGT
The DNA here is from genome assembly GCA_013400655.1 of Mystacornis crossleyi. Taxonomy (NCBI): domain Eukaryota; kingdom Metazoa; phylum Chordata; class Aves; order Passeriformes; family Timaliidae; genus Mystacornis; species Mystacornis crossleyi. The sequence continues at coordinate 46,740 of VYZQ01022285.1, forward strand.
GCCACACTTGGTGGCAAATGTTAGGACATGGCAAAGGCTGTGGGACTCAGTCCACCCCTCACAGTCCCTGCTATAACCAATCCTGCCGACTTTGTCTTAATGAAGTCACAAACTCAAGTGATTTGTGCTGTTGGGATGGATTTTCCACAAGGCATCAGACCTCTGCTGCAGGCACACTTCTGCCTGAGAGGGCCAGAGAACCCAGTCTTTCCAACAAGCACTGAAAAGAGTTAAAAGGTGCCCCTAACTGAGCTCCCTAACTGGGAAATGAGCTCATTTGATTCTCTAGCCACAACCTCTCATGCTAAACGCTTTCCTTGGGAGAAAGAGTGGGGGAATTTGACTATAATTGTACAAAACAACCAATTTAAGAAAGAGGAATAAAAAATGTATCTACATTAGCGTTCTTTTAGTTAGGGAAAGTGAAATTAGAGACTCATTTTTATTAATGAAAAATCTGAAAAAATTTAATCATAAAATTTTCAAGTTCCTATTTCATAGGAGGAACTGTATGACATAAAAGCAGTGGAGATCTCAGTGTTGCTGAAGGGAATTGGTGTGTATCTCTAAATATTAAGGCATCACTGGACCTTGGAATACAAATTTAAAAGAGTGATTTGACATTTCACAATAATGTCAAAATTTTGGTCACCATCTAAAAAAAGAAAAAAAGAGGTGGCATATACAGATGGCATATTATTGGTAGATCAGGTAAGAAAGCAGCATATAAGTACATTACTGTTTTTCTTTATTCAGTGAAAAGCTGTCTGACCCAGCAGTTATGTAATGTCTCAGCATTCCTTATTTGTTTCCGTAAATATTTTTCATCTGCCTTCAAGGAGGTTTAGGTGACTGAGAAAATACTTTGGGCTGCTTCTCCTGTGTGGTGGACCCTTGGCAAGAACCTGGTGCGGTTGCTGCTGGAAGCTCTGTCATGTCTTGGCTCTGCTGGGACCAAGCTACACCAAGCTGTGACTGGGAGAAGGAAGATTAGCCAGTTTTCCTCCTTTGAGGAAGCAAATCCACCTCTTGACGTATTAAAGGTGCTATACTTAGTTATCTTAAGAAACAAGATGTAAGAGAGTATTCCCGTGTGTTCATTTCGCATTTCATTTACTGTTTTACTCCCAGTGAGAATAAACCTCACTCAGGCTTCTATGCCTAGTGAAAGTGTCTAAGTGAGCTTTCAGTACCACTGCTTTCTTCTTGGTATTCAGTGCAGAGACCACAGATAAGAGCTTTTCCTTATCTGCGTTTGTCCACATGCAGACTGCATGAATTTCAGCGGTAAGAGAGTTTATTTCAGACCTGCCCAGATGAAAGTTAAAGGGCAGCTCTCCAGAGCATCCAGTAGCCAACGGGTAAGCACAGCTGTCCCAAAAAAGCAAGCTCAAACTAAACAGCTGAGCCTCCACTGTATATATACTGAAAATATTTCCCAAGGCTTTCAGAAAAGTCAGAACAAAGTCCTCATGTCAAATGAATATTTCCTTACTTTTACTAATTAAGAATATTTTATATCTTTAAACCTGAAAGACTCTGCTAAATGAAATGGAATTTGAGGGACACAAACACCCTATGCCTCCATATTAAATTGTGTAACTTATTTAATCAAAGTAAATTCAAATACATGGACTCCTACTAAGTCTTTTCAATTCATCCTGCGCAACACCATTGACTGCAAGAAAACACCCAATATAAATTTAAAACAAAAAAATTAAAGAAATCAGTCAGCAGTTTGTCAGTCAATTCTAGGCCTGCAAAAGCACCCTGCTATGAAATGGCCAGAGAATTTAGAGAAACTCTGCACAGCTGGCAGATAGCCATGAGCTCAACCTAAGGTAGCTGGCATACTTGCAAAAAATCTCTTTATTCTGATTGTACTTACTGGTACTGTTATTACTTTTTTTGCCATCAAGAAAAACCAAAAGCCTGCATGGAAAAGTGCTCAGCAGCACATCCTAGTGTTGTGGGATGACCTGGATGCAGCACCAGATTTCCAGGCACTAGAATTCATCCAGCATTTTGGCACTAGAATTCATCCACCATTCCACCCTGTGGAAACAGCAAACACCAAGGATTCGACAAACCTCGGACTTGTTGAAGTAAGTGTCAAAGACAACCGATTACAATTAAAGTGACAGGAAAGCCTAGAAAATAAAAATATTGACAGAACCCAACACTTAGACTTATGGTACAAAAGTCAAGGACTGGTGTGGCAAGTCCCCTGTCCTCTGCTTAGCCAGGGTGTGACACAAGGTCTCACAAAGGATTTCTGCAGGTAGCCAAATACATGACATTACCATTTAAGTAAGCAAGAACAAGGCTGGGGAGTTCTGTGTAAACACTTGGCACTGACTGATCTCTTATACCTTGACGATGTGTTTCTATAAAGGAAGAAAAAAACCCAAAAATTGTTCTTCTCACTGTATATTCAAAAAAGCTGAGAAATGCAATTACATTAGTCTTGCTCAAACCTCAGAGAAACTTTTCCAGATGTCTATAAAGGCAAATATTAAATAAATGGTTTGCTGAATTAATGGAGCAGTTATGGGACTTCATAACATATGCATATTTTTAAAAGAAAGAAAGAAAATATGGGGGGTGGAGTAATATTTTTTGTTAATTGTTTTGAAGTCCATAAGTAGAAACACATCATTACAAGTTTGTGCTCACATCAACTTTATATCAGAGAAGAATAAAGTTTTGTTTGTGTAACACTGTTAGATAAAAGAGTAACTATATAAATTTAAGAAAGCAAATAACTTACGCCAAGTTAATGTCAACTAGCATTATGAACGACAGTTTAAGGAGGATTACATGATGTATTGCAGGTTTGAAACAACTAAAAATAGAAAAGCTATACAAGCCATAAAAATTGCACAATGTACAACTTTCAGTTCCAGGAAGATTGGGTTTGCAATCCTTGACTACAAATGGAGTTGCTTACTGACTGTTGGGATAGATCTTCTGGAGTCATAATTAATACAGACAGCCCCAAGCTTTCCAAATGACTCAGATATTTAAAAACACAATATGATATTCGGCTTAAAGTTGTGAAATTTTTATAAAATCCTTTAATGTTTGCCTTCCAGTTTCTGAGCTGGTTTCACAGTTTCAAAGTATGTTCTAGCACCTTGAGGAACTTTAAAACTGGAAATAAAAAGTGCTGTATAACCAATGTAATACTAGCAATGGGGCTTTTAAAAGACAGGAAAAATCCAAGATGATTATTGTGAGACATGTAATATGGTTATCAAATTCCACGGTGCCTGCTGCAGAGTTCCTCATTACACTAAGTCCTTAACTCAGGATGCTTATTTTTGACTCATTATACTAAAAATTTTCGGAGAAAATAATGTGCATTCAGGATGTCCTTGGGAATCCTCAACAGTCCCCAAGGGCTTTAACAGCTCTGCAGTTCAGATGAGCCTTTGAAAAACTCTTGGTTTTCATGTTCACATTTTCTTGTTTTGAAATAAGTAATTTTGGTTACCTCCTGGTGCTGACATCTGCAGAAAGCTCAAGTATTGCTTTCCAGCCATGCTATTGCAACAGCACCTCCTGCATGTTATTTATTTAGGAGTGTGGCTCCACCTGGGAGCTCCTGCGTGTCAGCGGAACAGCCCATGGTGTGCGGTAGTACCTGTGTTGAGGGATGCTTCCAGGGCACGGGCTTCGCTAGAAGCTAGGTCCGGAGGGGGGAGGAGGGAGTCGAGGGTGGAGATGTCCCTGTGCCATCGCTCTGCTGCTCCCACCTGAGGCTGACTGGGGTCCCTGCTGCTCCCTAGAGAAGAGATAAGGCTGAGGGGCCGCACACCAGGACAGAGAGAAGCAGCTGGCCAGCAGGCCAGCTAGAAAACACAGGCTTCCAGATTAAAGTGGCTTGAAAATACATATATTTTGTGTTTAGAGACTCCCACTGACTTTATCCATGTGTTTCCACTGCATGACAGTGCACAGCAGCCTGAAGAATCCAGAATACACAAGGCAAGGCATTTGCAGGTAAGATCCAGTACACCAACCAGGTGGTGAAACCTCCCCTTTGCCTCCCTTTGCCTCCAAAGAGCTGCTACCACAAGTCACAGCTTTCTGCCGTAATTTGGCAATCAACACCAAGAAACCCCTTCCATCCCAAAAAAAGCAGCCGTAATGAGGAAAGGAAAAAAGCTGGTAGGTGATTTGCTGGGCTCCTAATTGAGTAGTGCAGTTCTGCAGAATATGTGCAGTGCAATGACACGACATGGCGAAATGACAGCAGAGTATGAGTGACACCGCAGGCAGTCTGCAGAGTTCTGCCTGCTCAGTGGGAACACAGGACTCCTGTGGCTGGCTGAGATGGCCAACCTGCAGCACAGCAAGAGATGCAGACCAGTTTCTTTCATAGCCCACAAAGCAAAAAAAGGGAGGGTGGGGACATGGTGACAACTCCGAATCATATGGAGGAACAGAAGACCTGCAGGGACCTAGGAGCTTTGTGCCTGAAGAGCTGGGGATGTTGCAGGGTGTATGGGGATCAGAGCCATCACACTGGAGAGAGGCAGGGTCTCGTATCTTGATAAAAGCTCATTCTTGGATTTGATTAGTTTGCATAAACAAACAGAATTGTGGATTCCCTGAATTCTGCCCTGACCCTTTTAACTGAGCAGAATGCTTACGGCATTAACCAAGTTTTGCAGGTCACATGCACTCCAAAGACAGCTGGCATGGAAACATCAGAGCCAGTGGGTCTGGGCAATGCTGTGTCCAGGCAGGCTCAGTGGCAGGACTGGTGGGGCCACAGAGATTCTGAGGGCTGTGAGACCATGGTGTGGCTAAGTCCGCATTACACCCACCATGTTGCTACGAGATGGTCTCTCCCCACATCACTGTGCCAGAAAGTTCTCCCTTCATCGAGACCCCACTGGCCCCTGGTCTTCTTTCCCCTCCCCTCCCCTCCCCTCTCCCACTGGCTCCTGCTTTGTCACTCACCCTTGCCCCTACCCGCCAGCCCTCAGACTACTGGCTTCTGATGGTCTGCCCGACCCTGGGACCCTCCGGGATAAAACCACTCCTGGGCGATTGTTCTTGGTTCTGTGCGTCTGTTCCCTTTCGAGTATGTGTGTTCCCGCTCCGTCGTGGGGATCCAATAAACTCCTTGGAATTGCATGCAGAGGATCCCTCTCCGTCTCCGGAACACGCACGGACTCTGTGTGTGTGTGTGAGTGGCTGCTGGCACCCACCTGCGAGGGTGAGGCTGTGGGCACGCGTGGGTGCTGGCGAGGCACCACCAAAGCGTCTCCTCGAGGGACACTGGGGGAAAAACGCGGCATCGGTTCATCGACACCACGCACCGCGATAATGGAGGTCTTTCCTGGACAAGCAGACCATGGTGTTCTGGGAAGCTGTGATCTTTCTAATGAAAACAGTAACAATTTTGTTCAGCTCTACAAACTGTTATTTAAATAATTTATATCATTCTAATGACAATATAGTCATACAAGGGACATTACCATTTAAGGAACAAAGCAGAACTACTGCTGTATCTAAGTTAAGAGCAGTCAGAACAGTGTATGACCCATTAGCCCATTATTTTAACAAACTGTATGTGAATTCTTGCAAAATAGTGAGCATCAACTTGGTGTTTGTACCTTTTCCTTGCTCTGAATGGAAAGAACAAGATCTATTGCATTATGAACAATAATATATAAGGAGAATTATATGAATAATAATATATAAGGAGAGATACACCAATGAAATCTTAACCAGCTCTAATCACAGTTAAATTGGTGCATGCATATTAAAGAAAACTGCTTTACATGAAGGTTATTTTATTGATAAACATTTTCTACAAAATTTGCTTAGAGAACTTCAGTCTTGAGCAGCTACTTCTTGGAAAAGATTGAGCACTTACCCATCTATTTATTTGTTTATTTATGAATAGCAGAAAATATTTCCTACACGTGCAAGAATTCAGGTTATCATGCTGTTGTACGCACAAGCCCTGAATCACATTTGTCGTGACAACTTACAAGAAGCAAAATAGAGATAACTTGTATGAGGCACATGGGATTTACAGCAGTTAATTTGTTGCCCCATGAAAAGTTTGTCCTTCAAAAAAATTCAGTGAGAGTTTTCTCATTAATTTGAATGGAGGAAGGATCAGGACTACTGTCTTTGAAAGTTAATGTGCAACTATCTAGACCTAAAAAAAGAAAATAAGTCATGTTTTCACAATGAAGAGCTGAATTTTCAGTGCAATTTACACAATGTAAGAAACAAAGAAGAGTTTGCTGTCAACCAGTGCATACTAATTATTAAGATACAGAAAGGGTGGACCAAGGCTTAGTGGGTCAAATTCTGATCTCATTTGCCTTTACTCTTCTGAGTTTAAAGATGTTGCTCTGGATTTTCATCAGCCTAAATGAGATTGAAATCTGATGCTCTGTAAGCAAAAAATTGGCATTATTCACAATTTGCAGAAACCTTGTTCACAGAAGACATTGTATAAAAATAGGCCACTAAGGGTACTTTCTTTCCACTGTTTATTGTTTTAAAGTCATTTTACAAATGTATTAACTATGCTTATATCTTCCGAAGAAAAGACATCCTGGAATACAGATAGGACTTAAGTAATTTCCATCCTCTGTTACCTGGCCAAGCAGTGGGATAAGGTAGACATGGTCTTTAGAAAAGCTTTTTCTTCATTAAACATTAAAATGTCTCAAGATAATATTTATGTCTATACATGTCTTCTTTGTTTTAATTAAGTGATGCCACAGTAAATATGGTGAGTGAAAGAAAGAGTCAAGATGAATATCAACTCTATTAAATATTAATACAGTTAAAATATTCTCCATTATGCAACACTGTGTTGTACTAAAAAGCCTGTGGGATTTTGCTGCTGAGTTGAATAAACCTGGTATTTCACTCACAGATATAACACAAGTGCATCAAAATGCTCCTAACCCTCTGTTAGGCTAATGAAAGACGAAGCTTTGGTTGCAGACTTTACCTTACTAGCCACTTTAACCTAGCAGCACTGCGATAACATCACAGCCGTTTGCAGAATGAAGGATTCTTCTTGGGCTGCCTTTTCCATCTCAGTTGTTGAGAGTTTTATCATGTGCATAAATAGAATAATTTTTGTTTGTTACTCTCAGCAGAGTAGTAAGAAGCCATTGATTGTAGGTTTGTTTTGGAGAAAGCCTCTCATCCTTCCTCATTCATATACACATGCTCCTCTCCCCCAGTGAAGCATGGATCAGGAAACCAAACGTAGCAGAAAGCTGAAGTTTTCTTTGGCGGGTTTGCCAAGATACCCTAATGAAAGGGGTCAGTGAAAGTCCCTGTATTCTCACTGATCTACAAGCCACCATTCCCAGGACTCTCAAAGGAAAAGCCAGGGAAAGCCAAGAGCTCTCAAAGCTGCTTTTCACTCCAAGCCCTAAGCCCCAGTGGCCACACTGGGGATAGTCCAACAAAAGGCAAGTCCTTCTGGATGGACAGTCTGGTGGGCTACTGTGAAGGTCTGGCTGTGCACAGCTAGTCGGAATGGGACACAAAATGAAGCTGATTTTGTCGAGCAGCCTACACCCCACCAGCACCACTGGACAAGGCTCCAGGATGCATGAAGGGCCACCTCCTTCCCACGACCCACAGGTCACCACAGGGGCAGGAGGCAGGCAACAGCTTCCACTATCAAATCAGCTCTTTGACTATGACTGTTATCATCAGAAATGTTTGTTAGAATTACAGTTCCATTTAATGTACTGTCAGTGCCCCAAGGACCCAGGACCCCACGTCAGTCCCCCGGGGGCCATCAGCCCCAGCCCCAGCCCCAGCCCCAGGATTGCCACAGCAGGGCTGGTCTCCAGCTCCGAACAGCCCAGCCCAGCCCTGCCCTGCCCTCTGGTGGATGCCACCAAGCTGGGCCCACAGCCCATCCCAGGCTCCTCCTGTCTCCAGAAATGTACCTGATGCCTAGGGCTGGGGCTGTCCCTGTCTTCCTCAGGTCTCTGGTCCCCAGGGGATTGGACCCTTTACCCCCACCCTCAGAGAGCAGCCACTCCTGCAGTGTCCTGTCACGTATTTCCTTAATTGTCGTCTTAAATGCTTGTATTCACGGCTGGGATTCCCCTTAGCTCTTGCTCAAGAAGTTGCTTGTATTTTAAAAGCTTTTCATTTTCATTTATCTTCATATGTGCATGTAGTAGCTTAAATTTGTGCTTCCCTTTTCCTACAGTATATTACAAAAGCTCTTTTTTCCTTCTACCACAGGGCAGAAAAAGGCTAAAAAAGAAATCAGCATGTTTATTCCTGAGAAAAGGACTGTAGAAAAACAAATGCTCCCCCAGTATCTCTCCTTTACACTTACAGAGACATCCTACTCTCCAGTGATCCTGATCCCAAGCACTGGGATTTCAGGCTCAGCACGACTGGAAAAAAGTTTCTCTCTGAAGCTCCCTTTGAAACTTGATTAAACTATCAACTCAGTAAGGATTAGAAGTAAAACAGCCAAAAAAAGATTGCTGTCACAGTCGTAACAGCGGGCAGACAGAAGTTTCCTGGAGTTTTCCAAGAAGCTATGGCACAAGAGACCAGGGGATGCTGGATTTGACCAAACATCCTTTTGTCTGTGGCCTGGGAGGTGGTGGGATCCGTTGTACCCACATTCTCTTCTGCTCTCATTGGCTCACACCCACAGGAGCACTCTACAGATATAATTCCAGGGAACCAACCCTCTGAACTCTGTAACTGAAATTTCTTCAGGGCAACATGTGAATGCAGTTGTGCCTTCTCCAGGAAAGGTTCATCACATATTATACAGTGTTCATAGGAATTTTCCCAGTCAGTAATCGTCAAACAAACTTTCAAAATGCCAGACTCATTTCTTCAATGATTACTGTCACAATTCTAATCAACTGCATACAGTGGTGGCTGAGGGTCTCAACCAAATAATTTTCATTGATTTCCCAGCTTTTGATCGAAACTCTAAAACCTTTCATACTGCAAATTCAATCAACAACTTGGGAAGAAAACCCCACATTATTTCTAATAAAGATCCCCTTAGAAGATTTCAAAACCTTCACTCAACTTCCTAAATATTTGGCACAGCACATGCTTGCAAGCCTGAAATTATTACTCTGTTTGCTATGGTTTCTTTTATTACGCTATTATACAAGACTGTTGTACCTTGTCATTTGTAGCACATTACCTCAGACTTGTTCAGGTACAAAGATGGACTTCTGGGATGATCAGGGTAATGGAGAGCCTATCATATGAGAAGACAGAATGAGGAGCTTGGCTTGTTTAACTTGGCAAAATAAAGTCTGTTAAGGGATCCAGTTGCTGTGTATAAATATATCACAGAGGCAAACATCAGGGAAATGGGAGAGCCATTTCAATTAAATGACACTGTTGGCAGTGGAATCCAATGGCACAGATTGGCCAGAATTTAACCTATGCTAGAAATCAAAAACAGGTTCTCACATGGAGCAATAAGATTTGGGAACAAATTTCCAGTTGGAGAAATAGCAGCAAAAATCCTAAATGCACTCACAGTGGAACTTGCTAAGTTTATGAAGGGGATTATAAAATATGATTTCTGCAATATTATAACAATAAAGTTGATCACCCATTAGATCCTTCCCAGTCCTGTGTTCCCACATATCTTGCAGATTCTGTACACTTCAACCATGCATGCTTCAAAACAAGATATGCCAGCATACTTAATATGCTTCAAGCTATTTAAAAACAAACCAAATCAAACCAAACCAAAAACTCTTAACCAAATAGTTTAGTTTAGTAAGTGTGTTTGTTTAGGGTAGGGATAAAATCTTTTTTTCTCCCACAATGACAATAAATTCAATAGAACCCAAATATATTACAAAATAAACATCTTTTAAGTTCAGTTGTCCACCACTGAAATTCCTAAGATTATTGATAATTAGTTCTACTTGTCATCTAGAACTGTTTAAGGTTTATTACAGTTTTTATGAAATATTTTATCCATGGCTTTAAAACCTTTGCAGCTGAAGTTCAACTGTTATTTATGATATTCTGCTCTAAGCTATAAATTAATTAAGGACAAGAACATTTTTGTGCTAATGCATTTTATGTTGGAGGGTATCCAAAAGATATAGCCAAAGGAACAGAATTGTGATTGTTTCTAATTTATGTTGGTCATAGCATGGGTTGAACATGTGAGAGGAAAGAGTTTTTTAAAAACAGAGCCGTCTGGTTTTGGGGATACTTCATTTTTTTCATGCTTAAAAGGTTTCTTATGCTGAGCTTGAAGTAAAAACTCATTAAAAACTTCTACAAAGCAGAAAACTTCTTAGGTACAAAAAACAGTTTGTAAAAATCTACTTCAACAAAAAGCAGTAAAATGATTACACAAAAACTAATCATTTACAAAAAGTTCTTCTTTCTAAATGCACACTCATACACATTCACACAGGGAGCCCCCGTGAATGGGACCAAACTATAGTCACGATAGTATTACACATATTTTCACTTTGCTGTAGCTCCTACTTGAAATTTTGATGAAAATACCAGCACGCTATCTTCATATAAAGTATACTATCACAGTGAAGGCAAATTTTACTACAAAGATGCCCCCAAATTACTATAATGTCATATCTTAGAATAATTAATAATATTAAATTCTGATTCACTCTACTCTCACCTAGGATGACTTCATAAACCTAGCTTGGGATTTCCTGGTTTTATTAGTTCACTGTCTTAGCCAGCATTAAAAATTAGTTAAAAATCTCTCACCGGTTTCTTGGGAACAATGCTGAATTCAGCTCTCAAGATTCAGCTTTAGGAACTCAGGAAGAAAGGATCCAGAAAAATGAAAAACATGTCTCCATCGTCATCAGTTAATGGATGACTTAGGACCTGAATTACTGACTTCTAATGTCTTTTCCTATCTCATATAAAAATTCTTTTGAAAACATTCTAAGTTTCTGACTTTAATCTAAGGCGGTGAAAATCAAGAGCCCGTTTACATATGTTTTTCTACATAATTTTGCATGCATTTCTTCATTTTAAGTTATTTTTTTTTACCATATTCACTTGTATTGCACATTCACTTGTATTGTGAAGGAACATCCACTCATCCATCTTCTCTAGCCTCTTCTTATTCAACATCCTTCCTTCATGTCTCTTTACCCTTTTTTCTCTCAAGTAAACAATCACAGTTTCACTTTTGACCCTGATTTTCATCACAGCCTCTGTTCCTATTCCCATTTGTGCTGGTTTTGGCTGGGATAGAGGCAATGTTCTTCACAGTAGCTGGTATGGGGCTGTATTTTGGATTTGTGCTGCAAACAGTGCTGATAACACAGGGAGGTTTTCCTTACTGCTGAGCAGAACATGGACAGAGTCAAGGCCTTTTCTACTCCTCACCCCACCCCACCCCATCAGTGAGGAGGCTGGGACACAAGGACTTGGGAGGGGACACAGCCAGGACAGGTGACCCCAGCTGACCAAAGGGACATTCCACACCACATGGTGTCACATTCAGTATATAAAGCTGGGGGAGGAAGAAGGTAAGGAGAGACATTTGGAGTGATGGTGTTTGTCTTCTCAAGTAACTGTTAGCCACGATGGGACCCTGCTCTCCTGGGGATGGCTGAACACCTGCCTGTCCATGGGAAGTTGTGGATGAATTCCTGGTTTTGGTTTCCTTGCATGTGCAGCTTTTGCTTTACCTGTTAAACTGTCTCTATCTCAACCCACAAATTTCCTCACTTTTACTCTTCTGATTCTCTCCCCAGTCCCACTGGGGGGAGGGATTGAGTGGCTGTGTGGGGCCGAGTTGCCAGCTAAGATTAAACCACGACACCATTATATATGATCAAGTAGTCAATCAGAAGAGATATAAATTTTTCAAGTTCCTCATTTGCCTCAGCAGTCCACATGACACATATACATCAAAACAGCCTTGTTTCCTCCTTAAACTGCTACTTCTGTCTCAAGCAAAATTAGTTCTTGGTTTGAACAGAAACCATCCACATGCTTTGAACTCTTTCAGAAACTCTTTCAGAAATCGGTCATGAGTAAATGAAGACATGAATTTTCAGAAGACTGATGTTCTGAAATATTTTCTCTTACAGAGGGAAATTATCCTTGCCAATTTTAAGAGAAAACTCAATCCATGTTCAAAAGAAAAAGTTATATACTGTCTGACACTAGATTCTGGATTTACACATTGTTAATTCTGAGAAATTATGATACAACCCCCATGGGCCACATTATTTTGTTCATGTTTGTTTGTCAGAAACAAGAGATAGCTTCACCAAGGAATCCCCAGCACCACAGGTTTTAAGTCCCTGTTGTGACTGGTCGAAGAATAGTAGAGTCTCTGTAAAGACTGTTAGTTTCTGTGCTCCTCTGAAATATTAGTGAGAAACAGTGTAAGGATGGTCAGAAAGTGTATGGTACTAACTCTAGGTTTAGAACCCTGGACAACAATTTCATGTGCAGATTTTTTATTCATTTCCTGTGGAAGTAAAATCTGTTCTCAAGGACCTCTCAGTTATCAGATAATTTCTGGGCATCACAGCTGCCAGAGAGCATTTGTCTTTGCCTTTCCTTGTTCATCCACAGCTCAGGGAGCTGAGCTCTGCAGGGCTCTGGCACTGACTGCCTTCCATGCTCATTGTGTCTGGGAAGGTAGCTAGAAAGGTGAGTGATGCTGACATCTTTCAAACCCATAGAGTTCTAGTAGAAAACTTGTCTATGTGCCTGTCATGTTCTGGCACCTGCTCTCTTTTGCTGGTTATTGTTGCTTTACATGGACTTTGAAGCAAACAGAACAGGATGGTTCTTCACACACAGAACAGAGAACTGCAGAACGCCTTCTCCACAGATGCAGAAGTTAACATGACTTGGGAGGAGACATTCTTGGCAGAAATACTCACTTATGGTTGCTACCCAGATAAACCACATTGGGTTAGGGCAATCTCTTGAACTGAAAATAGCTGGAAACAGAAAGAGTGCTCTGAGAAAGTTTCAAATCCTTGCCATGCACTTGCTTTGCCCTGCCGGCAGTTTTCAGCTGCTGGTTTGTGTGTTGGTTGGTTTGTTTCCTTGCCCAGAGTGCAGCATGAATGCAGTCCCCAGCTGCCACTAATAATGCTGTGGAGTTCCTTGCAGTTGACTGAATTTCAAGGGTTCACACAGAGAAGCCTTAAACCTCACTTTGGGAAAACCAGTGCTGGCTTACTACTAATTTAGTAATCTTCCCTCTCTTCATCTGATTGTTTATGACAGGACATGGAACTAAAACTGAAGGACTTGATGCTCAGCTATTTTAAATTACAATGGTTTGGCTGGTACCCTTGAAAGCAGGCTTCTTTGTCCCACAGTAGTTCTGACGTGAAAAACATTCTGTTATCTCGGCAAGGATAGTTTATTGAACTGTTTTGTTCAAATACAAAAGATCTCTATTTTTAGAAGTAAAACTGTAATTCATACTCTACAACAACAAAAGCCAACTCTGTCCTGAGCTGAGGTACACAAGAAATTACAATACCTCCCGGCAGGTCTCTGGAGCTGACTTATGTTAGTCTTAAACCACAAAAATTTGTTGTCATTACTAAGAGGTTCAAGTGTGAAAGCTATCCTTGCAACACAGTAACTAATGTGCCTGCAAACAAGAACAGAGCAGCAGGGAACTGCAAAATGTTATCTCAAAAGTACTTGCCTCACCCTTAAATGAAATCCAAAAGCAACTCTTCCCATGGACAGAAAAGAAGGGCAGAGCACGTTGCTTGTTGCTGAGCATGTGAACAAATTGCATGCCATAGCTCAGATGTCACAGCACTTTTTCAATAACATTTTTAAGCTTTCAGTAATGCCTCAAGCACCTAAAATTAAAGGTGAAATATCTTGGGCAGGAAGGATCTTAATCTTACGTATATTTAGATATTTATATTTATTGATGTAACAATTGTTCCTCAGAAACTGTTCAGCTGATTTAGTGCTAGAGCTGCAAGTTTTTAAGCAACCTGTATCCAAATTTTTGTAAAGCCAAAAAGACTATTTAAGATAAAAGTCCTGGAAACATAAATTAGGTTTTCAAAGCTACAATTTAAAAGTATATTGAGTTGCTTCTTAAACCACAACAATAGCAGAACAATCTTATATCTGAAATCATTAGCAATGTTCATGGTGCATGTCACAACTAAAATTCCATTTAAGTGTATTTTTTTAATGATCTCTTCTTTCACCTAGCCATTTTGTTCAAGCATCCCTTTCTCGTGGATGGGTTGGTAAGATATGCATCACTCAAAGCTCTGTAAAGAATGCAGCCTCTGCTCTGCTTTATGTCAGAT
>VYZQ01022285.1:61379-77266 GCA_013400655.1 Mystacornis crossleyi
TCTGCTCTGCTTTATGTCAGATCATTTCATCAGCTCTTGGAGAAGGATTTGAACAGGCATGTTGGCAGATGATGCTCTAAAACTGTGATTTTCAAATTTTAACAAAACATACGTTGAACACAGGGCATTGGAAACTTATGAAAGAAAATGGATGGCCATTTCTACTTCACACTATCATTTCAGGATGGAGTTGCCTCTGAGGCTCTGCTTCACTTACAAGAGTGAGCAACTCCTGGAGCTCTAAGGCACCACCACAGTTCTTTCACAGGAGAGAAAGGCCAAGGAATTCATCCAGTCCTCACAAGCTGCAAATTCCCACGCTCTACTTCTGCACGGAACAGTGCAGAAGGCCCTGCAAGGTCTGATATCCCCACAAGATAAGAGCTGTGTGCTCCATCTGCTGAAACCAAGGGCTCAAAGTGGTTCTTTAAGTTTCTGGTTGGTTTGTTGGCTGTTTACAGTTAAGTTGTTGAGGTATCAAGAAGTTTTGGGGGTTTTTTTCCCTGACAGAATTTGGAATTGCCTATATGAGTTTTTTTCATGTGTTATTCATAGAACTGTTGTTCAATAAAAAAACAGTCCTCCAAAACCACGTATGGTTAAAATTAACTTTCCTTTGCTGACATTTTTTTTTCTTGCTTGCATGTTGCCTTTTGGAAAGGAGAAATCGTGTGCCCAATTGTGCTTATAGCTCTAAGCACTGTTTGTCCATAAGGAACTAAAAAGACCCAGTGAGGTGTTATCAGCTTTGACTCATCTGACTGAAGTATCATCTGCTGTGCTCATTAATTAAGATAGCTCAGGTGGAAACACTGATCCCTGAGCTTTGTTAAAATTGTCTGTGTTGTTTTTCCTTTTCACTCATCTAATGAAAAGAGAAAAAGGAAAGTAGGTGGTAAAAAAAGATGCACACAGAGGAGATATACTAAAATAATGCATAAGGGACTAACTCAAAAAATCAGTTTAAACATGTGTCACAAAATTTTTTCCAGTGCTAGAATTTTCCAGTGTCAGTAGTTAAAAATATGCTTGGAAAACAGTCACTTTAGCTGTAATTGTAGAGAAGTCTGATTCAATAATAAGAAGGTATATATTTATAATGCAGAAATGTTTTATGTGATTGTTCAGATGACCCCAGGGACTTGGTGTGCTCAGAGGAGTATGACATGAGGATTATGACTAAATGAGGCGATTAAGCAGTGCCAACACTTGGTCAAAAGTTTGGCATGGACTAACCAGTGGTCTTCCTAGAATGGTTCAGGAGTTAGCCCTGCCTGGGGATTGGCCTAGCCAGAGTTTGGCAGCCTAAACATAATCAACCATCGTCTACGTTTAAAACCTAAGTCTACATTTAAAAATGTAGGTATGACCAGCCAGTGACAACAGGACTGAGAGTCAGAGAACCAGCACTGGCACTGTCTAGTGTCACCCACATATTTTTAACTGTTTCTGTGTGGCTTTCAAACTGTGAGAAGTGGAAACACATTTTTGCTTTACAGAACTGCAGCAGAACTGCAAAGCCCTGACTTTGGAGAGGAGGGCAAGCAAGTGAAAAACACTGAGACAGATGGCACAGTCAGATGGAATGAATTCCTGGGGGGGAGTGCAGCAGCAGAGAAGAGGAACAGTGAGCATGGTAAAAATGTGGGAACAGCAGTTGCTGTAGCTGTTTCTACAAGAGTAAAGCAGGTTGAGCAAATTGCCTTAGGAACCTGCCCTGTGCCCAAATCCAAAGGGAAGAACTGAGAAGACAGCTTTGCAGGGAGGTGTGGTACCATGCAGATGGGTGAGTTGGAGAGTTGCGGCTATTAGGGAGGGATTGGAGACTGAATGCTTCTAAAGCTCACAGCTGGAAGATGAGCTGAGATGGATGCTGGGACCCAGAGGAAAGTCCAGCTTGCCTGTCAGGCAGTGGTGAATGCCAAACTGTGCAATGGCACAAATCTCACACCACAGAAAGACACGAACTGAGATAATTCTGATTCCAAATGTGGATCAGCTGAAGATTTAGATAAGTTCCTAATAAAAACATATTTACACTGGCAAGGTGTCAATGTGATTGTTGATTATTCTCTGCCTTCCCAAAGGCAATGTTTCCATCCAGCAGCAAAGGTGATGGCCAGTATTTATTACTGGCAAAGAAATCCTGACAGACGGGTACAAAGGCATCACAAAAGAGCTTGTCACCCTGCTATTCCTCACCAGTGACCCTCCCTAGCAGCAAGAGCAATCATGCTATCCACACATCTTTTGCCACCATGGCATAGGCTCTGCTGAGGAAGTATTGTTGAAACAGAAAAAATAAGAGCTTTCATCTCTTTTTTTTTTGTGTGTGTGTGTGTGTGCGCTGTAGGCTGTAGTACCAGATGAAGAAGTAACTGTGGGAAGAGTGTTACTTAACCTGGTAACTGTGAGGTGAAGGTGCTCTCTGGAAATAGCATGTGCCTAAGTCAGCTGCAATAGGTGAGATGTGAGGAACTGGGACAGCTTTTAGCACGTGTGAGCTATTCTGAGAAGTTAGTTACAAATCTACCAGGCATCTCTGGTATCACCAAGGTATCCTTGGTGA
Organism: Mystacornis crossleyi; assembly: GCA_013400655.1. Lineage (NCBI taxonomy): Eukaryota > Metazoa > Chordata > Aves > Passeriformes > Timaliidae > Mystacornis > Mystacornis crossleyi. The sequence goes on from VYZQ01022285.1 coordinate 63,949, forward strand.
AATGCTTTGTTCAGTGGCTCTTAGCCCAGCATAATTTTCACAGGAATGGCAAAAGTCAATTTGCTGCCACAGAGCAGTTTCCTGGCTGAATTTCAGTTGATCACTCTGGAACATGGAGACATTAAAGCTCTTCAGTGAAATGGTTATGGGATTGTTTTCACATGGGCAAACAAGAATTTTCTCTCAACTAATTCTTGGAAATGCTCAAAGCATTCTAGTTGAACCTTCCAAAAACAATTCAGACTCAGCCAGACATCCAGCCTGAACAACTGAAGTTTGGCAAAGCTGTAAACAACTGGGCTTCATACAAGACCAGTTTTTTAATGAAAAATGTCAGGCAAACTTAGATAGGGCTTTGTTATCAGCTTGCTCTGCGGTATGTGTTCTCTTCTATATTCCAGCCTGTCATTTCATTTGTAAATCAGTTGTTATACCTAAGTTATATTATAGTGTTTTGATATAGCATTTAGTATCTGTTTATATATATACTTCACATTTTCATCTGTTGCAAATTCCCAGTCGATTAGCTATATTTACCAATAATACAGCACAACTTGAGACTAAGAGAAATACATCAAATGCCTCCATTAACAGAGTTTCAGGTTATTGTCCAGGTAAGAGAAATCTGCCTGCTGCACAAAAGTATCTACATGGAACACCTTGATTTCTAACAGTTTTTTCTTGATTTTAAGGAAGGGCTTATAAAGAATATTTAAGAGAAAGCTACCAAAGAGACTCAAGATGTACCTAATGTCGACAAGAATGTTTATCATCAAATCCATTCCCTCCCTTCTGTGTTCTAAAAGAAGCACTTTTAAAGATGCTAAAAATAAAACCAGAGGTTTCATTAAATAAATTAATATATTTTTGTTTGTAATTAAAACATCAGAAGTGGCGTCTATTCTGACTTTCACTGTCTTATTCTTGGTGGATTTTGTGGTTTCTTGGAGAACACATGAAAAAAAGGATGTGATCACGATCTGTGAGCTGACATACACAGCATATTCTCAGACATGCCCTGAGAAATTTATAAATGTTCTTTTTTATTATTTCAGCCAAACTTCCTAAGTTTTTTTCTTTATTTTATCTGCAAATTATGCCTATTTTGGCAGCACTCAAAAATATGTAAAAATAACAATGTCTGCAATTTGTGTTTTCCTGCCTACAATGGTCTATGACAGCTTTTTTAAGATGAACCAGTCTGACACTGCCAGATTTTTGTGCAATGTCCTTGGGAATTTTGACCTATTAACTACAGTGGAGTTTTAATGCAAGCTGTTTCAGGCAGGCTCATTTCCACAAAGTGTTTTAATTTGAGGGGTTATACAGATGAAATGACACTCGTCAGAGTTAGGATCCAGTTGATTCCACTGAACTGCAGGACAGAATTGAGAAGTTTCACCATCCTTGAGAAACCTGGGGAAGGGGAGTTGCACCAAACAAGACAAATCCAGTATAACACGACAGTACCTACACTAGATATTTCTTGAATTGTCAAAGACTGCATAATCTAACATCATCACCTGACACAGAAAACTGAGGGTCACTGCTTCTTCATAGTCTAGTGACACTGTATTATTTATTTGTATTGGTAGGTGTTTATTTCAGTGATGGCTTTGTGCTTGCTTAGGTTCTCTCTCTGCAGAGAAATGGGAATATGAGGTTAATACCAATATTCTCCAGCCATAAATCAAGTCCCATGGGCCATAGAGAAGGGCTAGGACACCTCCACACTACCTCTAAAGGCTCAAGGATGTGCTTTTTCTCAGCCCCTGGTGCTTGCCTCTTGTGGATTCCCACCACAGGGGAACTGGAAGCAGAACAGTCTGATTAGAGCCTGCAGCTAAAATTATGCTGGGCAATTTCTTCTAGTAAACAATTCATTCTGCCTGAAAGAATGGGTTCGAGTACTTCGACGCAGATCTGGGTCAAATTTCAGTGTAAGCTTTAGAAGAAACAAGAAATGAAAATGGAATATATGAACTGCAGAAACAGTTTCCTTTCCTATTTCTGATATTTTTTTCCCCACACTAAGATCACAAAAAGTCAGAGGTACTATGGGACGGAAGTAGAAAAATTTTAAGAAAATTATTTCTCTNAGAAAATTATTTCTCTACCTTTTTTCCCCAAAAGTCCCAATTTTCTATCAAAGCGCTTTAGTGTCTTAAGTTCTCACAATAGAGAAACTGTTTTATAAATTGTCTTCAGGATTCAAAAACGGGCATTTGAATAAAAATGTGTGAATTTGGGGTCACAAGGAGTAAACCAATTCTATCACTTCATGTAGCTTTGGGTCTTCCCAAGTGTTAGCTCTTGCTTCAGTGAACATCTAAATATTTCATACAAAGTCGACTTTTTTCTGCAGAGTGAAACAAAGTCTTTTCTTTGGAGGTGTTTTAATATCTGTAGTGTAGTAAAAAAGTACTCTAACCTTTTCTTTTCTGGGTTGTTTTGGTGGGGTTTTTTGATGGTTCCAAACTCCCACTTGTCTTCCTGTTCTTTAAATTTTGATAGATGAGCCCCGTAATAAAAGCAGCATTTTAAAGTCCAGCAAAATATTTAATCCAAACAAAAAGTAATGGTTCTCACTGCAAATCCTGAAAAAAATACTCCCACAAAACATAGCAAAGAATTTATTTGTTTTTATTTTTTTAATTCAGTCATCAATCAAAAAAGTACAGACATATTAGAATTAATTTTCCTGAGAGTTCCTCTGAGGGACTAACTGAGCAATGCCTCCTTCTCACTTTTCCTTGTGTCTCTCTCTTATATGTTGACTGCTTTTGAAACCTATCCTCCAGCTGCTTCTTTCTTACAGATACGGATGTTCAAGGACAGAACTGGGAGCCCTGTAAATGTTCTTGTTTTCTCTCAGGGAGGAAAACAGTTTGGCATTTGTGAGAAGTTCCTTTTGTGGGTGGATCACCACAGTATTACTGAGGGATTGATTATGATCTGAAAACTTCTATGGACCAGGAAATCAAAGCCTGTTTCCTAGGGATTATACATTAAGATGGATAAAATAACTTTTATATTGTCTATGGTAACAAATGTAACTAAAACTTATAAGGAGACTAACATAAAATGTAAAATATCAGTTGACATACTGCAGAGCTATATATCTGCAAAATGATTTTTTATTCCCAGGCTCAGATGCCTGTTTTCTTAGGAAGTAGGAGACGGAATGAAGAGAAAGAAGAGGAGCTGTTGCTGCACCATTCACAGATGAGAGATGGCTGATGTGCTCCCCCAGCACACGACCTGACTGCAGCCCTGTGTCTGCTGCTCCAGTACAAGTGACCAGTGTGAATAATTGCACACTTGCAGAGCTGCACTGTGATGCAGGCAGAGCCACAAGGAAGGCAGCATTTTCAGCCTGAGGGAGCCTTGAGACACAGTTGATATTGGGGTGAACTGAAATTTTATCTGTCAGCTGTAGCTGTCAGCAAAAATATTAAAGGAATAGCAGCTGCATCATGCCACGAGCAGGGGAATGGAGCAGCCATAGCTCCAAAATAGATTTTAGAGTCAGACAGAGTTTGCTTTTAATGAACTCCAGTAATAGTCAAGGACCATTTATCTTCTAAGCCGCTTTGAGCCAGTTGATAATGCTACTGCTTTTAAAATGTTTTAAACAAATGTTTGAGATGCAAGTAAAGAAGAGCTATTTAGATTAGAACATATTGAAAGGTATGTTCCTAAACCTTTAAAATGTAATTTTTGCAATTAATTGTTTCCTGCTTCTGTAGCTTTAAATTTGCCCTCACCACTTTTTTCTGTAAGTTCTGATACAGCAATAAACCTGATATGACAACAAAAAATCATAACCATGTTTCTCAGCTGGGAGAAAAATTATTGGCTTATTATAGCTTCCGTAGCATTTATTCTTCCTTTTCAGAACTTTTAATTAAGAAGATACTAAGCTATCCTGAAAGTATTTATTAAAGAATAGTATCTTGCATTCTTTTTGGATTGTCATTAAAGAAAATAATAATAAGCAGTGGTCTCTTCAGGATCTTGAATTCCAAGATAAATGTAATAAAGCTAGTGTTAGCGTGTTATTGTTTACTGCTTGGAAAAACTTACGCAACAGCAGAATATTGCTCTGATTTTTGAGCTGCTGCTAATGAAGTACAACCAGACAGGGTACAGTTGCCATGAGTCAGGAAATGTGGATGTTCCTGGACAGAGGCCAAGGGAGCTTAGACACACAGAGATGAGATGTATATGCATCCTTTGGAGGAGATACACTAAGTTGTTTTGAAGCATCTCAAGCTCCCTGATCCAAGAAACAACCAAATGACCACCCTGAAAAGAGCTTATTAGCTCTCCATTTCTCAGGATCCCTTGTTTTTACACCAGGAAAACAACAATGAAGCAGGCTGTCCAGGGGAGCTTAGAGATTAGATATTAGGTTCAGCCATGAGACAGTAGGTTCAAAACCCTGAGGGCTTAACTTTGTTCTTTCACTATAAAAAGATGAAAAAAAAAACTCTACAAAAAACACACCAATCCCATACCCCTAAATTAAAAAAAAAAAACAACCCAACAACAGCAACAGCAAGAAAACCCCAAACAACCAACAACTAACAAAAAAACCCCCCTTTTGTGCTAAAATTTGCTGTGAGACTTTAAACAAAGCTTTTGAACTCATATTCTGCTATAGTATGGTATGAGTTTTTTGTAAGACAATGGCCGTTACCACCGTAGACACAGGGAGAAGCTCCACTCTCCAGAATGACCAAACATTTGCTGAAATGCTGCTACATTTCAGTGCAGCACCATGGTACATATGCAATTCCCTTTCATTCTTTTGAGCATTCGAAACATCATTACTGTGGGTCCCGATCTTTTAAGTGAAATTAACTAGGATCATTTAAAAGAAACCACTGGTTTCTTTTCCTTTCCACACCTCTTTCTTGCATCTGACTATAACTGTTCCAGGAGACTGATTTTTTCCGCTCTTTTGGTAGGTGTGTTTTCCTTATCTTATCACAACCTCACCCTGTGTCATTCCCTAAAAGGGGACTACAGCTCTCACTCCTCTCCCAGCAAAGCAGAACATGCAGACCATTTTTCTGTGCTGGTACACCCAGATATGTGGGTGGCTGCTTGGACTTCCACATTTCACATCTTTTTTCAGGGGAACCCTCACAATAAAGACCTGAGCTCCTGTTCATGAAATCCAAGGAAGGGCCATTTATTACCCCATTCTCTCCCACATCTGAGAGGCTCACAGCTAAACTAAAAAATTATTTCCAGACCTGCAGCTTTGATCTGGGCTAGTTTTGAGGCCACCTGCAAGTTGTCACTGCTGTTCCACCGTGGCGGGGCACAGTGTGGCAGACCCCCTGTGCCCTCGGCCGTGTTTCTGCAGCTGTGGCCTCTTCTGAGCAGTGGCACATACATAAGGGTGGGACTCTGCCCTGCTCCCAAACTCATCATCCCTTCTGTCTACTGGCATTGCCAATCACACAGATTCAAAATCTTGAGAAAATCCTCCAAAGTTGTTTTTCAGAAGATTTTAAAGCAATACATCATGGCATCAGATCATATAGAGATCAGAGACTTCAACTTCCCTGAAGACATCAGGACTGTATTTTTTCCTAATTTTCTCTGGTTTTAATTAAAGCTAAGAGTCATGTAACGGTAACTTAATTCCCCGATAAATCCTTATCAAAAATCTCAGTTGCCAAGAGAGCCACTTGAACTGCCACCATTGCTTTAACAAAGCAGGCACAACTGGAGACACTGGCTACCTGCTGAGCTTGCAAGAGACAGGCAGTGCCACAGGACGTTTGTTTTCCAGGTGCTCCCTCTTCCTCCCTGCTCCAGCCAGCACATGGGGTTTGTGTAGCCTCCCCACAGCCCCGTAATGGCTCCGAAGCTGCTGAACACCAGCTAATTCAGGCAGTCACATTCGTCTCACCCCTTCTCTCAAAGGTCTTTTTTCCTTCAAGATTATTTTTTTCCCCGGAGTCTCCTCCTTGCACTACAGAGCTTGTCCTGAGCACTCCCAAAATAACAACAAGCTCACAAGCTGACAGCACCCTCTTTGCCCTGTGAATTCTGGTACAACTGAACCTGAGGGAATGGTTTTGATTTTCCAGAAACATCTCAGTATTGACATTAGTTTGGTTTGTATCCTGGCATGGTTCTCTTCTTGAAGTTTTCTGGTCCCAGGTCCTCCGCCTTCCTTTTTTTGCAGTGCTTTAGCAGTATAGCTGATTTATGTGACCTACAACTCAGGGCACAGCTAAGCTTCCCTCTGGGGAGCTCCTCTAAAAATACATATTCTTGTCACTCAGACTAATTGAACTTCTATTCCTACTTCTCCATGCAGAATCTGGTTTCCAAGGAGGGCTATTTCAGTCTTCTTATTTGAAGCTGTTGGCATGATGTTCAATACTGCAACATCTCAGACTGTCAAAGTCACTATTATGTTTATTCTTGTAACATTCCAGGTTGTTATTAAAAGTGGACAAGTAACTTGCTGAGAGTCACACAGGGAGTCACTGATGTGAAAGCCGGCAATTTAACCAGCATTCCTCCTCCCTGGTATGACAACTACCACCTCACATTTTAAGGTAACATTATTTCAAACAACAAGATTCGAACATGACATGAATATTTTGGAGAGGGAACCTGAATTTAGCAAAGTGTTTCTGGTGAATAAGGAATCTATCAGATGTCCTGCCACTCTTATAACCTTGCAGTGCAATCACACTCTAGCAGTGTGATTTAGACTTTGTTTACACAACTAATGCTGGAGGTAACTAAATTAACCCTCCTTGTGTGCAATTATGCTTGCCTCATTTCTAGATATTCACTGCTGTCCTGGAGGGAATTTTATGATCTGACACCAATAGCCTGTAAAATTGTTCCCATTCTACTTATTCCTTAACAAACTGTTACAAACTGTTGTGTTATGTTGAGGGTATTCACTGTACACTTACGTAGATTATTCAGTTTATTTCTGATTATTTTCCTAGGCTTCTTTTGTGCTAAGCTAAGCAGAAACTCATTACACTGTCTATAGCTCTCACATATTTTTCTAGCACTCCATTAGTTCTCAGAGATCTGTAGTGATAAAGGTTGTGTGGCTGATAGCGATACAGAACAGGGGCTAGAAACTTGTATCACTGCAGCGAATTTGGNAGGGAATTTGTTTCCTTGGAATGAGGCAGCTGTGTCATTACCACAGCGAGGGCTCCAAACAGTTCCTCCTGGGCCCCCAAGTACCACAGCAATCCTGTTGTGTAAATTCTGTAAATTTTCATTTGCAAATAGATCAAATTCTGTACCAAAGATACTTACATTGCACCCTCTCTATCTTTCTAATGAAAAGCTGTTCCAAAATAATCTAGGATTTCAGAACATGTTCTCTGAAAGCAGGAAAATCAGTTTAGGCTTGTTTTTTTTTCTCCAACCCGCTAGCTACTTTTGAAACCTCTGCTCATATGGATACAAGGCAGTGTAGTTAAAGATGCTGTTAACTTGGTAACTCGTGGTTTAGAGGTTTAAAATTTAGCTTTAAAACAGCCTCCTGGCCTCCTGCTAAAGCACTTCTTGTCTGTCCTATCCTGTTCTGGTATCTTTCAAAGCATGAACTCTTCTTCCTAAATCTCACTACCTTTCTCATTAACTTAACCCCACTGAAGCATATGGCAGCTTTTTTATTAAAAAGGCCGCAAGGGTAATTTGTATGACCTGTGTGTGTGCGCGTGTGTGTGTGCAAGACACACCAGCTCCTCCAGTTCTTCTTTGCAACAAGGGCTGAGTTTGCTCTAGACAAGCAAATAGGATCTGAGACCTCTGTACACCACCAGCCATGAGAATTCCCTGGCCTTTTTCCCTCCATATGTACTGATGATGACAATATTCTAGTTACAGTTCCAGTTTTAGGAACATTATGTATGTAAAGAGAAGAAGATTACCCATCTTCAGTGGTTTTTCTTAATAGGTATAAGAAATCCTGTACAGAAAGACTGACTGCCACATTCCTTCAAGTGTCACAGGGCCTCTGCTTTGTCCTTGTTTCATGCTACAGAGGTCACTAACGGGAAAATTTAGATGCTTCCAGAGAAGGGCTTTTTTAAACTAGCTTAAGCTAGTCTCAGGTTAACCAGAACTCCATCTAGGAATCCTGTTTGCCATATGTGCGTTATGCTCTGCTCCTGATTAGGATACAATTGGAAAGAGATGTTCAGTGAGAAAAGTGAACTCAGCAGCAGAAACAGTCTCCAGAGTTTCCTTCCTCAAAAGCAGCATCTCTGTTATCCTTCCTCATATACTTATTTGCTTATTAATTACATTCTCAGTGCTAGCCTTTCAGCTTATTGGACTACTTGGATAGAATATACTTAACACTTTTCAGAACTGTTTTTGCAGAAAGATGGTGCCTCAGCAGTATCTAATTCTAAATGTTTGGCTTTCAAACAGAATGTAGCAGGCAGAAGAAAGAGGCTATGCACTCTGAAAGCTGGAGTAAAATAAGGTAAAAATTACATACAAGATCTTTCATCCCTATTACTCCTATTTTAGTACATAACACATCAAACATATCAAAATCAATCAAACAAAAATCCCCACTACAGGTGGTTTCTTTTGCAATTTTGAAGGTGCCAAAGACTTGTGATTTGTGTTACTATCAACCAACTCCCAAGCCATTCAGTGTATGTATTTCGATACACTGATTATCTCTTGCAAAATATTCCATGGCCAGCCACGTCCAAAACTTTGTGATCCAAAGTTCGCAAAGATGAGACACCTTAGAATATTTATAAATTAAAAATACTCGAGATATATGAAAATAATCAAAGCCCAGAGCAAACTGATCAGACTCTGGAGACAGTCCCACTTTGGGGGAGACTGGATGACTTCTGCCAGTTCCCTTCACCTGAATGATGGTTCTGTAATTAAGCGGCACCTCTCATTCAGAGGATATGCTACTGTGACCCTGCCTTTTACTATTTGCCTCCTGATGCCTTTTGTGCCTCGGATTCCAGCCTTTGTCTCGTGCCGCTTGAAGCAGCAGTGGTTCCCACAGCCAGCTGCCTCAGAACCTGTGGCTCCCCTGCCACTCAGGAGCCCCGCTGCCATGTGTGTCCCGCTGCGCAGAGGGACATCTTGTTCTGCGCTATGTTTGACATGCTTGAGGACGTCTCGCATGGCATCATTCCCTGCCTGCTAGCTCCTGCCCAGAGTCAAAATTCGGAACATACAGTTTTCTCTAAAGAATTTTATCAGACTGAGGAACTGAAATCCTTATCTGCTGGAATAAAATCTATGTTTCTTTTCAATACAGAAGTCCTTGTTGAAAAATAAAAGTAGAAATAACACACTATAGAAGAACTACTTTACCTTTACTAACCTTTACCTTAAAAGTTAGATCCAAGAAGTTTTGCAGTTACAGAGGGTGAGACAAGTGAGATTTGGGGATAAGTATGAATGACAGATGCAGGAATTGAATAACTTCAGCATGAGAAATATATACGTAATTAAATTTTAGTCAGCCCAATACTGAACTGGTCATCATTAACCACATGTTCTTTCCCACCCTTTCATTTAGGCCCTTGCTATACTAGTTTAAAGGGTTATTTTTCAACAATCTGGATTATATATTTTAAAAGTAAGAATATTCTTTGAGACGCATAACTAGATAGTGTGAGATTTTATGAATACTCTTTCTACTATGTTCACAGATTTGAACTTGAGGATAAATTGTGTATGTTTTTTTCAGTGTATATTTGTTGTCACAGTAACTGCAGTTTTCCCAATAAATGGAAATTGCATCGTTTCCTTAGCATTCATGTTATTGCACTGAAATAGCTCCATGAACTCACCATTACTTCTCCCTTCCTGTTGTCAAGTTAGATCTCATTTAGTTACAGGAGCAGGCACTAAAACAGGTTAGTTTAGATTTGTGCGCATTAGAAAGCTGAAGCAAGTCTGCTTAGCTGCATTACATCCTGTGACTCATGCCTGTGTGGGAAAGACCTTATTTTCACAGAGATCTCTTAGATAAACAAGGCAAGTTGGCAGCAATTCGATTACACTGATGTAAGCAGTCGCTGCTTTCCGTTGCATTCGTTTGCTTTATATTTTCTGAAAAATGCAAGCAGGCTGATAAACTCTAGTGAGAATTCTTCTACCAACGACACATGAGCTTTCGTTTTCAATTACTTTTTTTTAATAATAGGAGCAGCCTTAAAACCAGTTTCTAAAAAAATCCTGTTCTGTTACTACAATAGAATCCATTTTTTATCAGCTGTGTTTTTTTAAAGTTTGTTAGCGAAGCTGCAGCTCTTGCTGTCGACAGCCATAACACACTAGTTAGTTAGATACCTCCCTTCCGCAAACATACAAGCCTCTAAATACTGTGGACTTCAGATAGAAAATGGATTTAGATTCCAAAATATCACTTTTACATATGCGCTGGAACAGACTTTTCAACAGCATAAATCACAAAACATTACAGTCTTTATCACCATTTCCCCAAAAAGGAAAAGTGAAGAAAGTAACCATTACTGTATTACAGAGGTCTAAAAGTGTGTAAATCAAACTGGACAAGTTTACTGCAAATTCATCGAGGTTTTTGCTCTTGTTTTGAAACCCCACCAGTTTATATCTGAATGACTTTGGCCACATCTAAGATAATTAAGATTTTAATTGTCATTTTGTCCGCTTTGAAATGAAACTCACTTGGACAAAATGCAGCGATCTTTCAGATTCACACCCCCCCTTTGCCTCTGTCAGCACACAGCAACCAGATGGGTTGTCCATTTAAGGGAAAAAGTACAAGCTCCAGCCTATTTCCCTGTGCTTTGGACGTGTTTGTCCCACTCCTTCAGCAAAGCATTCTGCTGTGCCAAAAAGCATTTCCGTCCTTGCAAGAGTCATGCGCACATGCACACATATACTCCCATTTCTTATGAAGTTTTAATTAAGCTTTTAATTGTAGCAATTGTCACTTTCTCTGTGTTTCTGAGGATGCCACAATCTCTGTAATATTACAGATCACCTTCAGAGCTACTGTTTGNCTGAGGATGCCACAATCTCTATAATCTTACAGATCACCTTCAGAGCTACAGTTTGCATGCTTTAATTGTGGAGAGGATTTAGAGATGTACTCCAGACAAAGCAGAATGAGAATCATAGAGCAAAGCCATCTTGAATTAAAAAAAAAAAAGCACAGTAGTCCCAACTGGGGAAGACTTTTTGTTTGCACTTATATTTGTACTTATTTTACTATGATGCCGAGAATAAAAGGTAATATAGAAAGTACAGATTATACTTATATATTATACTTATATATTTGGCTCTTTTTATTCCACTTTACTTTTAGTTGTAGTAATAAATTTCATTATATTCTTTAAAGTTTGGTGCCTGCTTTGTATTCCTCCCTGTTCTTATCTCACAGAAAGGGAAAAATGCGAATCAAACCACTACANAGACCCAAAACAAAAGGGAAAATCTAATCAAGTATCCTGAAATGCACGATTTTCACAAATACATGAGGCATCACACATTTTCAACATGATCAGAGACTCTCACTGTCCCTCCTGAACAGGACACAGGCACAATTGTTTCTGCCCTTTGCCTCAAAGCATAACTACAGGACTGTGTTACAAGTCCTAGTGTCACTTGCTTGGTATAAATACTAGCTACTAAGTAGAAAAAGAGAGCTTAAACAATCTTAATATTTTATTAATTGATTGTTTTCTCAGTTATCCAGTACGCGCCAAAATGAAGAAAAGCCTGTCTTCCCCAAATAATTACCAATATTCTGCAAAAAATTAGGAAACAGCTTTCAGTAGAAAACAATGAAAGAAATGAAACCAGAAAAGGCTAAAAATGAAAACTACCACAATAAGATAATGAAACTGAAAAGTTTAGACGCTTGGTCTTCTTGTTAATAAATATTTAAACTTTTCTATACAGTAGAGTAGCCTTATTTTATCTTTCTAGCCTTCTGTTCTTATCCTAGGTTTTATATACTAAATATTTTTGGTGAAATANACTTTCTCTGTGTTTCTGAGGATGCCACAATCTCTATAATCTTACAGATCACCTTCAGAGCTACAGTTTGCATGCTTTAATTGTGGAGAGGATTTAGAGATGTACTCCAGACAAAGCAGAATGAGAATCATAGAGCAAAGCCATCTTGAATTAAAAAAAAAAAAGCACAGTAGTCCCAACTGGGGAAGACTTTTTGTTTGCACTTATATTTGTACTTATTTTACTATGATGCCGAGAATAAAAGGTAATATAGAAAGTACAGATTATACTTATATATTATACTTATATATTTGGCTCTTTTNATCTTTCTAGCCTTCTGTTCTTATCCTAGGTTTTATATACTAAATATTTTTGGTGAAATAGGAAGTGTGAATAGATGTAGTTCCTTCTCATTTGTAAAATTGTTTCATCTGGTATCTTCACAAATATTCACTTTATTTGTCCAACTGGCATTTTAGATATGTAGAAGGACAAAACCCCTGCCCCAAATTCAGTTTATACATTTAAATAACATGGCAACCTGCAATGACAGACCTTGAGAAAGGAAGAAACAGGAAATTGGAGGAAAAGTAAAATGTCTCTTAGGACAAAACTATTTGGACAGGAATAGAGATGATGTGTTTTGTTAAACACTCTTGAGGGGGCTGGGAATTTATCTGCTAATTACTGAATACTAAAACCCGATCTTATTAATTCAAAGGAAATCTCACTCTGAACTCAGTGGCATTAATCTGACCTTTGACAGGCACAGCTCTGAGGCACATTCTTAATTTCTGCCTGAGGGTACCTGAACTGAGTTAGATAAGATTACCAAAAGCCTTAAATTAAGTATGTGTGGAACCTCTGCCAACAGAAAGATCCTGTATCAGGAGGAGTTTCACTGATACACCTCTATCAGTAAAAAGCTTTTAGTATGGAAATGGCTATAGTGGTGAAATTGTAACCCAGAGGAGCAAAACAGGGCATACCAGCAAAATAGAGATTTCCTAATATACTACTGCTCAGTCCACAAGCTGCTTCCAGGAAACGCACCCATTTCTTCAGGAATCCTACTTTGGCTGACATAGCTCTATTAATATTAATGTTTAGTCTTTCAGTGATGTTTGTGTCAGGTGTGACAGTGAGCGGCACTACAGAAAACTCGGATGTCATGAGGTCAATGTCAAGCTCACTAAAGTCAGTAGCATAAAGAGTGTACCAGTAAACATCAGTAAACACCAGAGCCAAAGGTCAAGAGCAGGGGGTGTACAGATGGTGATCACTGAGTAGCCGCAGTAGTTATCTGAGGTGCTAGATC
>VYZQ01022288.1:0-12590 GCA_013400655.1 Mystacornis crossleyi
CTGTCTTTCAAACTAAGACAGGACCTTATAAAATCTTACTTCTAATAAATTTGTCATTTACAAAAACCACAGATAAATGGTGACAGACTTCTGCAATTTTGTTCTGTTTTTATCAGAGAGACAGCTCTGCTTTCTCTATTCATTTAGACTGAAAAAAAAAAAAAAGGAAAAAGTAAAAGAGAAAAAAACTAAAAAGAGGAGGCAGTATTTTACCACCCACTCTAGCCTGCACAACCAGGCTCTGTGACCCTCTGGCCATCTCACTTTCTGTGCAGCTAGGGTGAGCCCTGAGCCAATGGGTCTGTGAACTTTATTTTTCTAACTGAGTGTCAAATTTAAAGTCTATTTCAGTCACTGAAATGCCATTACCTGTTTGATCCTTGAGACTTTCCTGACTACCCCACTGTGGAATATATTACATACTTTTACAGTACAGGCAGAGTTAGCTCTGTCGCATGATTTCCCCACGTCTGTTACCATGAGCCATCTCAAGCAATGTCTGAACTGTGTTCCTCATATGTAACATGGGAACATCTGAGCTTGTACATACCTCTGTGTGTGTGTGTGTGTGTGTGTGTGCTTAGCTACTAACTGTCTTAGATCTTACTTCTAAGGCATGTGCACTTTGCTGCTTGTATCCAGAGCAAGGGGGATGGTGCCTCAGGGCTGTGTTCATCCCCCAGCCCTCTGCCCCCACTGCAGCAGAGCTGGAGCTGTGGGATCAGCCACAGCAGTGCACAGCTCCCCGCTGCAGCTTCTACTCCTAGCAAAGGTGAGGTCAGTCAGAGCCTGCAAGACTTGCAATGCGTCTGTCAATAAACATTCGCACGTTCCTTCTTGCTGATGTTTTTGCAAGGGATGTCCTTTCTTATAGGCAGTCTGACCAGACATTCTCTCCCGGTAACTGCTGGAATTGCTCTAGGGCAAACCCACTAATTGGCTATGGAGGGCTCCTGTTTTCTGCAGCGCACAACTGCTGCACAAGAGCAGCATATTTATCCACGCACTCATGCAGAATTTCCTCTTTTCAACAAGTTTATATATATATATATATAAATAAATATATATAGGTGCATATTCATCTGCATGCTTTTTCACACAAAGCATAGATTAGAAATATAATATTCTTCCCTAAGCAACTAGTTTCAAAAGCTCACTTAAGTAGTAGTGATTTCTGTTGCAGTGGGGTGGCTGCAACCTTCCCTGGGAGACAGCCTTGGCCCGTGGAAGAATCAAGGAGACGATATTTGATAGATGTTTTCAGATTTTATTCCCCCTGGCCGCACATGGCCGGAGCCCGGCAGGGACTCCGACAGCGACTGCCCCCTAGAACAGCTCTAGAACAACCCACTCGGAGTCCCGTGAACACCTCCTTAAGTACAGAACTCCCGCGGGCTACATTCAAAGTGACCAACAGGGGACAGGATTTGGGGTACACATGACCAAGGGAACAGGGAGCGAGAAACCCCGTGCCCCAAGCATCCACTTATGCCCACCTCCCCCACAGGGAAGCACCTCTTCAGATTTCTGTACTGTAAAACGTTTTTGGAAAGCCCTAACTTGCAGACATACACAACTACCTCTACCGAACTAAAACTTGTTAACTGATGTCAAACAACCAGCCACCATCAAAAACCAACCCACCACCTTGATGTGGATAATTGCTCAAAGTATTCAGACATTAATTTTCCTATGTACAGAAGGAAGTTGGTATTTTATCTTGGTAAGAAGAGATGATAAGTTGTAGAACGACTGAAAAAAGGATCCTAATCTGCCATGCCAGTGTTCACCACTGCTGTTTTCCAGGGCCTGACTTACTTCACATAAGCTATACTGCAGACATTGCTCCAAGGACTTTTTTCCTCCTTGTCCCAGGAGTGTCACAGCAGAAGGTTCCTCCCTTACCCTGTAAGTAAGCTGTGGCCCCTGTCTCTCAACACTTGCTGGACATGCAGCTTTACTGCTACCCTAAAGGTGTTCCCAGCATTCCTTTATCCACCGTTTCCCTCTGTGGTCGGATATTCACTACAACATAAATCCTCAGCCAGGATTATGCCCCCATGCACTTCCCTGCATCAGCCATCCCTGAGAGATGACCAGGTGGGAGTTTGGGATCAGGCAAGTTGCAGAGCCAGGTACCTTTGCAGAGTATGCCCAGGAGGCTGCAGGGTGCCAAGGCCTGGGCAGTTATTATTTTGCTTCAACATGCCTCACGAAAAAACTCAGGTCTTTTTAGCTGTCATTTAAGAGATTCCCAGAAACCTCAGGCTTCCCTCTCCTCTAACAAGCACAATTATGCTGCTGTGTGAGCCGTGCTGCAGATGTCAAGGTTGCGTTCCCTATTGTGTGTTTGTTTTCTCCTCCTGGAGAGCCTTCATGTCATCTTCACTTCACCTTGTATGGTGCCATCCCCTTTGGTCACCTACCACTATTGGCTACAGCAACAAGCACAGATTTCTGTTCACTTCTCTTAACACTGAGCAGTGCTTCCCAGAGCCTTGGAGTAAGAGCAGCTGTGTGGATCTGCAGACATGCCCTTTGGCTGTGACAGAAGATAATGCGGTCGAGCCCCACTTCCCCACTGTATTAATTATTAATGAAGCTGAACATAAGAGCAATTCATCTGAAGTAGCACAAAGAAGAAAGGAATGATTCATACCCACCCTTGCTAAGGCTTTCAGTTTTGCTGGATTTCCAGTGGCCCAAAATTAAATCCCCATTGCCTCCCTTTTTCTTTTTAAATCAGATACAAGGCTCTATCCTGCTAGAGGAAATTTCAATTTATCAGAAGCAGAGTGGTCTCTATATGACACCATCAAGTCACATACGAAACAGTCCAACAGTGATACCTGGAAATGCAACATGGGGTTTTGGATAGGAACTCTACATCAAAGGGCTTTCTGGTCTATTTTTCACAATAACATGCTGTTCTGTACTGAAATGAATGTGTAGAGATTAGCATGTGCCCAAAGCAGCATTTCCCTTCCACTATGAGCACAAAGAATTCCCATTGCATCAGCCAGTGTCTGGCTGAGCTGCTCCTCTGCAGCACCATGGCAGCAGCACAGCAGCAGGATGTGCAGCCCAGGGTTGTGGCACAGCCACCACTGCACTGAGGGTCCCTGCAGGGGCACTGCCTGTCCCCAGAAAGCAGTGGGAGCACACTGGCTGCTGCTGGGTAGCTACTGAAAGGGAGAGGGGCACACTGGGATTTCACCTCCACTCCTCCTAAATCCTGTGCAGCAGAGAAAATTTTGGGTACCACAGTGAGGATACCTTTTGCTAAAAGGAGCCAAACTCTAATGTCTGCTCCCTTGGAAAATAAACACCATTAGTGATGCCAGGGAAGGCTGCAACTATAAGGAGAGCTTCAGGATTCTGCAGAAATGCATCAGAAAATTGTTCAAATTTATCTAAAAAAGACCCTCCAAGTTTTTGGTTGGCTGTGAGTAAACGACAGTACAGGTACCCCAAAACATCACCCTGGCTGCTACACCACGTCCCCCACACATCCCCAAAAAACAGTGCCATTGCACTTGGTTGTGATTTTCACCACTCTCCAAGCACAAAACCCTGAGGATTCTGCAGCACATCAAAAAACCTGTCAGAGAAACATCCTGTACCACTACCCACAGTTTTTCCCACCTGGCAGCTTGTACAAGCCAGCCTGCAGCAGAGGAGCTCCAAGACTGCTGCCGTAGCCATCCCACTAGGAAACAGTGCTGGGGGCTCCCATTCTTCCTGGATGGTGGAACACTGGAACAAGCAAACCCAGCTGACCAGAGGGTCTGAGGCCTGTTGCCAGCTTACTCAGACACAAAGGCTGAATGGTTCTGCAACAACACGTTTAAGGGGAGGCCCCACTAGTCTCTCGGGACAGCAACAGGCCTGGGAGAAGCACCAGAAGGCTTTAATATTTATGAAGGGAATTCTGGTGAGGAAAGAACTGACAATAATATCAAATATTTCTAATGAAGCACGAACTTGAGAGTTACTTTACTTACCTGCAGGGAAAAGAAACCAAACCATAACAAGTTCAGTTAAAAGTCATGCTGCTGAAAGCTTTTCCAGCTTGGACAGACTAATGAATAAATTGAATACTAATGGTGTTCATTATGACTAATTGTTGACCATGGAGTCGGGTGCTAGGAGATAGCCCGTGCCCTGTATTCCTGCTGGGGACACTATGTGTGACGCAGCCTGCTGTGTCTGCAGAAGGGACAGTGCTGTGTCCTCCCTGAGCGTCTACGAGGGATCCAGCAGTCCCAGAGCTGCCAATCCTCCTCATTGAGGGCACTCGGGTTAGGCCATAGGGGCACTCACACCAACACTCACAACCACAGGCATGATGGAGGCTACAGTCCCACAGGCACACAGACGTCCACTGCAGACAAAGGAGTTGAAAGGAGTCTTCCATATGGGTTCCAAAGAGCTAGTTCTCTAAGGGAGTCCAGGCACAAAAGACCCTTAAATCTGAGGGTCGATAAGTTTTACCGGGGGGGCAGGGGGGCGGCATAACCAATCAGGGGAGAACTAGGGGGTGGGGAGGGTACAAAAATGACAACATTGGACCAATGGGGTAGGAGAGGGGAGGGACAAGGGAGAAGGGGACCAATGGGGGCATCAAAGACCAAAGTATATTCTAGAAGCTATACATATTCAACAGAGGGTATACATATTAAGAAAATTTACATACAAAGGGAGTGGAGGTCCAACAGGCCAAAAGACTAACACTGTGACTAAGGAACTGCAGGATTGCGAGAGCCTGCCACAAACTAGAGGGAGACGCTAGACCTCAGAGCCAGCCCGCCAAGAGTCTGCTGCTGCTCTGGGGCCATGCAGCCCCTCAACGGCTCTGCCGGCCGCCGCAACATATGTGGATCATATCTGTCCTGGCCTTCCCATGCTGTTGAGTGTTGCAGATGAGAGGCTCCAAACAGTGTAGCGCCCATTCCCATTTGGGAAAACAAGATTAAAAGGCCTTTTAAATTTACAGAGTGCTCGAAGTACTGCTGGCTGGGCCCAAGCGAGGGGATGGCGATACTCCATGGCAACTCACAGGAGCACAGCAGGTACTCTGGAGTGGCTGCTCTTGATAGCACCTGTGAGAGTTTTGGGGGTGCATTTCAGCCTCACAGCACTGGCAGTTTTTGGGTATATCTACCCCTCCAATGACTTCAGAGCAGCTGACACAACAGGCTATGTGCCCCACTGAGCAATGAGCACCAAGCTGTGACTCTGGCTGCACCACTACATGGGCAAGGAGCAACAGCACAGCCCAGAACATCAGCGTGTAACAGGCACACATCGCAGTGGGGGGGTTTGGTTGTGACCTGTAGCTCCTCAATCTTCCCCAGAGCAGTGGCTGTGGTAGAGCCACTCCCTGAGAGAGGACTTTTTTTCTTGCTTTCCTCACATTTCTCCCTCTCTGCCCTCAGTTCACCTCACTTCATTGCTTCTCACTGGGATGGCCCAGATACCTACTGCATAGGGGGACTTCAGACACAGCCGGAGGTTGTATCTGTGCTTAGAAATGTCAAAACCCTGGGCCAGATTGCAATAATCTCTTTTTCAAACTTTTTTTTGTTTTTTTCTCATACATCTCCTTAAAACTCTTCCCCCTTCTCTTTCCTCACTCTTGTTTCCCTGGCTTTCATGCTCCACTTCAAGGCAAACCCAGACAGATCACTTTTGATAGGTTACAATGAGATCTTGTCTTGGTTTAACCCCAGCCATCAACCGAACTCTACACAGCCGCTCCCCCACAAATAGGACTGAGAGGGAATCAGAAGGGCAAAAGCTGGAGGACTCATGTGTTGAAGTACAGACAGTTTAACAGGGAAAGCAAAAGCTGCACATACAAGCAAAGAAAAATACGGAAGGAATTCAGTGCTTCCCATGGACAGACAGGTGTTCAGCCATCTCAAGGATAGCAGGACCCCATCACATGTAATGGTGACATGGGAAGACAAACGCCATCATTCCAAATGTCCCTTCCCCTTCCTCCTCCTTCCCCCACTTTATATACTGAGCATGATGTCATGTGGTCTGGAATATCCCTTTGGTCAGTTGGGGTCACCTGTCCTGGCTGTGTCTCCTCCCAACCTCCCATGTACCTCCAGCCCCCTCGCCAGTGTGGCAGTGCGAGAAGCATAAAAAGGCCTTGGCTCTATGTAAGCCTGCTCAGCAACAACAAAAACATCTCTGTATTATGAACTTGGTGTTCAGCACGAATCCAAAATACTGCCTCATACCAGCCACTGGGAAGAAAATCAACTCTACCCCAGACAAACCAGTACATAGTAAAATAACAAATTTAACCTAAGAGATTCGGCTATTAGTTTTCTGGAGTCTCAACTATCAGAAGATACTCAGGATTTTAAGCCAGCTTTAACTGTCTTTGCCTAGCGCCATGCCATGATGGCTTACAGCCATTTGCTGCAAGCCAAGTCCTACGCATGTACAAAACATGCCTACTGTAGTTTGACTATATGCTGCAAAACCTCTATTTTGTTTTCCAGACTTCTTCAGATCAATAAAAAATGGTCTCAGCTACATATTAGACATGCTGATATTCTAGGTATCTGAAGTCAATAGATGTTAGAGAAGGATGGGGGTAGGACTGGAACATGACTGATGAGCTTCTGATCTGTATTTGCTGTCTACCCAGCTCATCAGCACTAGACAATTAAGACTATCTGGTGTCCTATGTCTTCTCCCTCTTGTTTTCACTAAGGGCTTGTTTATCTGAGACAGTCATCCCACATCTTTAGTCTTTAAATCTGAGATTAACTCTGCATTGTATCAAAAAAAATTTTCATTTCTGTATGTACATCTTAACTGCATACACAGTTTTTACCATCACCACAGTAACTTCAAGGGACTCAAAATATTTGCCTTGCGAGAAGGCAAAAAAGATACAGCTTTGTACCCAGGGAACTGAGACAAAAATCAAACTTAAAACTCAGTTCTCCTAATGTCCATATTCAAGCTATGGGGTATCTTTGATGAGATGAGATTATTTTAGTTGCAGAGTATTTCTCCCTGCTCAGGTTTTGCTCCCAATTTGTCACTCTGATTTCTATTTGGACTTCCTATCCCCCTTTATTACTTTTGCAGATTTCTCAACCAGTTTGACAGGAGGAAGCTAGAGGTTTTCTTTATTCTTCAGACTAAACTAAATTGAACTAACGAAAGGCTTTTTTAACATCTTTGAACTTTTTTGATTTTTTTTTTCCTGGAAAAACCTAAGCAAAATTAATCACAGCTGGAGAGAAATTGGACTGATCATTCCAGTAAACACTACGTGTGCTAGTAGCTGTGACTTTCATTTTCCATGTTGCAGAGAGATTAAGCAAACAAAGCTGCAGCTATTCAGACTATTTGTCTCATTAGGAAATAGAAGAGTCATTTGTTCAAAAATACATTGAATTGCTACAGCAGCAGCTGTCTGCACTGAAATGGGATACATTTTGGTTTTGCTCTGAAACTTCTCTATTCCGATTCATTATTTCCTTGCACAGAGACTGACAAAGTAGTGCCAGACGATGCAGGAAGGAAGCGATGAGCTACTGCTGCCAGTTTCAGGCTTATGCATGGCTGTGGTACCTGATCTGCTTACTGAAAATGTTTTAGTACTGTCAACAATAATTTGGGACTCCTTCTTCCTTATAATAATAGCCATGATGTATGCAAGCCATTTTCTTATTAGGGCTGCTGGAAACATGTAAGGAGGAGCCTGACAGGAGTGACAGACATTATCTAATTTATCCACCCACTGCAGCATCCTTCATCTACCCCACGTAGTATTTACCAGCGTTTTCTGATACAAAGGTGTGATTAAAAAGGAGTCCTTTAAAAAGAATTCATTCTCATTGCAAACTAACCCCTAAACCCAAAGAAGGATCTAAGAGACTTAGGGGAAAAATGAACATAGACTTTTTTTTATTCAACAAGAAATTTCAGTTGAGCAAAGAGTCCCACAAAACTTCACACTGATCCTGAAAGCCAAGTACCTAAAAGGTGCCTGAAAACCAGTTTAAAAAGTGGGCTTACATTAAGACTACGTTTCTCCCTCAAGAAAATACTATAATTTATGAATTTTTTTTTAAGAGCAATTTCTTTTTATTACCCATTTGGAACAGAGATTGTGACAAAGTTTAACTATGGTACTCTTTTTTATTGGTTTGGTTTGGTTTGGTTCCTTTATGGTACCCCCAGCATATTGCTCCTCTAGACAATCTCTAGACATCTAGTTTCTTTAAACCATTGAAGCCAGTGGTAAAATTTCCTGAAAACCAAGATTGTATGCCTTTCCAATATAACTATATATTACACCTTTTTGGATTAGGTTCCTTAAAAAATACCATATTTGAATGACTTTTCTGATTTGCTCGTGTTTATTTTGTATTATCTATGCAAAACACTATTCTGACAAAATACGATAATCAAATTATTCTGGAAATATCTTTCTCTTAAGCTGTCAAAACTATGGGATGCATGTAAAAAAAGTTAACTTTCAAACAAAAATCAAATACAATAACTAGGCATAATCAACACATGCTTTTATTTCCATTGCATATAAAATTTCATATGAAGGTATCGATGTACAGTACTAACCCATAGGCTGTAAGAGAGGCTAAGAAACCAGTGAAAGAATAGCCATGTGCAATGTTCACACAAGTTGCCACTCTCAAGACATCCCCAAAGAAAATACCGAATTAAAACAGTAACAAGAAATTGTTCAGGATTTCTGTTGTTGTAATGTCCCTTTTAGACCATATAAAACAAAAGCATTCTAATTCCTTTGGGCCAGGGCTGCTAAAATCTACAGTTTGTGTCAAAAAGGAGATTCTGGTTTTTCTCGGAAAATCATGAATAAGTCACAAGTTACAAGGGCTGGGCATCACTGGAATGGAGAAGAGGTTTTTACCTCACTCTGACAAATTCAATGATACCAGCTCTCAGTTGTCTGGAGCAATGTTACAAGTCAAACAGCAAGAGTTGCTCAGTCCAACCTGCAAACCTAATAGTAGTGTTATTAAAACATCTAACAGTTTGCTGCTCTTGTGTAGAGCTAGTGCACTATGCTACACACACCTGCACAAAGCTTTAGCTACACCTATATAAAATAAACTTTGGCTACTTGTAACACTAATATTGGAAAGCATTTCTAAGACTGAAGTTGTATATCCTACTATGGATTCTGCTTATACAGTGATCATTTGTGCTACTAAAGAAGAGACATTACAGACAATTGTAAAAGTGTATGAGTTACACCCTCTTAATTCTGATCATTCCATTTAACAATATGCATTAAAATCAAATGTTTATTAGAGATGCTTTCCAAAGCTGTTTCAGTGCATTTCAGCACTGAAATGCAGCATCAATTATTTATCTTTTTTAGGAGAAAAAATGGCTGCAATAATCCCCAATTACAGGCTGTAAAAAGATATTCAGAGACAATACAATTACATTACCAGAAGTCTGCAAAAGCGTGAACTTCCAGCAGGGTCAAGAATGAAAACTTATTGTGGTATTACACATATTAGCTCGTAAGAGTATCCCCCATCAGTTAGCAACTAAAAATATGGTAGAAATGCCCAGCCCTAGCCCCAAGGCTACCTTACTTTCAAATGCAGCTAAACAAGAAAATATTGTTTAAAGTTAAGGCACAGCCCTGGGACCAAAGACCTGCAGCTTTTTTAATCAATATATCTTTATGTATTTTATACTTTTCTTGAATCTTCCATAAACGAGCTCTATGGTGACGCTGAATATATTACAGGAGAAGAAATGTACAAGGAATATGTATACACATTAGTCATTCTCTCACCAAGAGTTTCCAAATACAGCAACACCACCCTGACAAGGATGATGTTATAATAAGAACTGATAATTTACAATTAACATTACAGTATGTACATTACAATAAATACATGGTTGTAAACAGAGACAAACAAGACTGTATTACAGGTAAGGTCATTTGGTGAGAAAAATGCATGGCACAAAAAATAAATAAAGCATTTGAAAAGAACTGTCAAAGCTTTCTATAAAATCCATTTCATTCAAGTTTTTTAACTTCTGAATGCTATTTGTTCTATCGATATTCTTTCATTATCATTTTTTAATGACACAAAACAATCTAAGAATTTAAATACAGCGTTACTGAGTACAGCAACTTGCAAGCTAAAGTGTACTGTTATAAACAAGGTGATTTTTCTTTTTTCCTCCCACTCAATATCCACTCACTGCATTTTTTATGGCAAAAATATTCCCAACACATAAAGCCACTTGTAAATTGTATTGTTTTAAAGCAGTGTACAATGCTAAAACACACTTTGGCAAAAGACGAAAAAAAAGATTGTACAGTGCATTATATCCCCAACTCTAAGAAATGGTATCATTTTCTATGATTTGATTGTCCACATGTATAGGTGTGTATCTCACAATATGGTTTTATGTTTATTTACTTTCAATTAGTGCAGAAACAAAGCTTTCCAGGTCCTACTGGTTATTCTGGAATTTATATTGCTTTTCCACTTCTGAGGTTTCAGGCACTCTTGGGGGCTGAAAGGACTTTTAGATGGATCAGGTTCAGCAAGAAATGATGAAAAAAAAGAATTAAAAAAACCCCTCAAAACACAAAAAAAACCCCAAGAGTTTTACTCCTTCTGCATCTTCTGTGCTAACGCCCTTGTAAGGGCTAATGGTAAAGAAAATTATGACCTGAATACAGAAGAATGCAAAATGCATTTAAAAGTTGAACTATTAGCCAATTCTTTTTAAACAGGTTTTTATTCTAGATATCTGGTAATTTAAAAGTACCTGTATTCATAGCTGTATATTTGCTACAAAAAAAATCCAAAGAGAAAATAATGGCTGCTGCTATCATCTTTTGTTAAGAAATTATCTTGATTTTCTCATTTTAACAGAATTTTAGAGCATGGCAGTTTGCTAGACTCCCTAGGCAACTATTTCTCATCTTCTACACTCAAAACTACAATTCTGAAGAAGACTAAAGTGGAGGAAATAAAATCTCTTACTTCATGTGACCAAACAAGACTGAAAAATGACAAATATGAACTCCTACCTCCCTTTAGCTTTCCAAGTAATGGAAGCTTTCAGTACCAATCAAACTGAAAGGCAGGATTCCCTTAGCACAAGCAGGGAAAATGATGAAAAGATCTAAGATTGAAATAATATGGAGTAAGCTACAACTCTGATGATGCACTGCTCAATAATATAAAAAGACAAGACTGGCCTGGCTCTTCTGCAACAAAGACACGAAAAAATAACACTACTCATTATTTTTATGTTGTACATCTCTTAGATTAGCAAATGGTTTAACTAGATAGCTACCCAGATTAAAAGTTACTGGGAGTCATAAGTACACTAATGCTTTTTTGCACAAGAACAAATAGTTCATACAGTGTATTAGTCTGTTCTGATTTAGTAGTCTGTAGCTCCCAGCCAAAAGTAGTCTGAAAAACCATGTTTCAGAGGAACAATTGTTATTAGAATAGCAAAAGACATGTTTTTGGACTGATGACAATTCATTACTCTTTTTACAGGCTCTGGTCCTGTAAATCCTAGTGTTAGTAGTCCCAGCTGGTATCACTGGTATCACTTCTTGTAGTAAGACAGAGTTGGCAGGATCAGGCCACTGTGAGGGCAAAAGCACTATATAAATCCACTAACACATTTGGGAAAGTTGTGATAAAAAAACAAATAAACAAAAACAACTATCATACTCAAAAAGTTTTATGTAAAGAATATTCATGGAATTCACTAATATATAAAATAATAAACTTTTACAGCTCAATATTACCACGACATTCTAAGGTGCGAAAACAAAGAAAAAGCAATTAAAGAAAAAAACCCTAAAAGCATTATCCAGTGTAGTACAGATTTGTACTGAAAACTTGTAAGTAACTCTTTGGAAAAAAAATAACCAGTGGCAGATGAAAGTCGGGGTTTTTAAAACATAATACCTCAGTATATTTAATAAAAGTAAGCTCTAAAAAAGATCTCTGTTTCACATATTATACAAAATGGAGAGGTTAGTGCAACCCACTGGGTCACACTTTTTCAGTCATGTCTCAGAAGATTAGAAATTAGAAAATTCTGCAGTTTTCACAGCTTATCTTCCTGTTGGTAACAGCATCATGTTGTGTGCCATCATTTTTGTGAATTTGCTTTCCAGTAGGAACCTCAGTGGTTTTTCTGTCTGTTTCCTCTACAAACATTATCCAATACCTTACAATACAACACAAAGTTTTGAGTTCAAAAATTATCAAAGCACACCAACATTTGTTTGGCAGGTGGTACTCCTCTTAAAGTATTTGCTTTATTTAATGGAATCTGCCAAATAGAGACTTTATTAAAATGTAATTTATGGATGTTCTCCCTCTGCTTTCTGATGCCATGGAGGTGAAAATTCTGGTTACAATATTCCTGAGTGCCAAACTGAGTCATCAACATCAGTTTTGATCAACAATCATCCTGGCAGATAACACCAAGTTCTGACGATGGTTGTAGTATGTGACATGTACTTTGGAAATTATTACCTAAATTAAAAAAAAAAAAAA
>VYZQ01022288.1:12977-28062 GCA_013400655.1 Mystacornis crossleyi
AATAAAAAAGCTAGGTAAAGAAAGGAAGAGAGCGAGAGAGAAAGAGATTGCATTTTCATTGTTATGTGTCAGGAGAATGTTCCTCTACCACACAAGGCTCTGCTGTTTGGTTCTCCTCCTCTTCTACTTCTTCCCCTACTTGCTCATCAAGAGGAATTTCAGTGGATTCTGAATCCTGGGTGCAAAGAGTCTTGGAGTCACTGAAGCTGGTGTCTTCTTCTACTTGACTTCCACTGTCCTTTTCAGTGTCTGACTCACCATCTTCCTCCAGTGTAAGTTCAAACTGGAATTTTTCAGGTTGACCCTGCTTTCCCTCTTCCTTTTCTTCAGGCGCAGGAGAGGGACTTCGAGGGATTGTGCTCTGGTACCATTCTCGATTGTCCTCCAGTGTATCTAAGATATCCTGGGCATCTGGGTGAACGAGATCTGCCCATGTCTCCCACAAAGGATGAACAATGTAATCTATAAAACCCACCTGTTGCAGATAATACAAGAATATGATTATTCACAGAGAAATGAATACGTCATGCAAAGTATGAGAAATATTATGCTAGTAAGAGACAAAAGATACCTTAGGTGGCTGAAAGGAAACCACACTAGTTTATATAATAGTAAGGTCTTTTACTTTTCGAAAGTCTGGTTCAGGATATTGAATAAGGGCATGGAAAGGATTTTTTTCAAGTGAACTGCTCATTCCGAACAACTCTACTGCATCTCATGAGCCAAATACCTTCTTTATATTTAATTCTGGTTTTGAAGGAAACCCTAATCAGCTGTACAGTAATCTCTTTTGGCATGCATGCTGCTTTTTAGGTCAGGACAGTGATGGAATCCCTTGAGCAAACATACTGCCATGCACAATATTTTCACAGTAAAAGTCTTAGATGGCCTCACTTACTACTGAGGAGCTGAATTAACTAACTCACAGGAAGAAAAGGAAATTCAGAAATTATTCAAATTATGACTATGTACCATCCTTATCTTTTAAAAGGTTTAACTACCTTATCAAATCAATTACCTGTGATTTTTCTACAGATGCATTATGCTTATCACACATGGGACTTATCTCCATTCCCCTCTCTCTTTCCCGATCTCCCTGACGGAAAAATTCCTCCATTATTCTGTCTGTCCATTGGCGGTATAGATGGAGCGGCTTGGTCGGATTGCTCAGATCTGCACAGTGCACCATATTCTGAAGAACCTGGAATAGATTGAACACCTGTGGTGTTATTACACTGAAGAACAGCAGCTCCTTTTTTATTTACATTTCTGGTGACTGTAAAACAAAACCTTGAATATACGTGTAATGCAAGATTTATTCTAAACAGCAAAAACTTACATGCTTGTGTACTTTTCACACTTGCAGTAATAGCCATGAGTTACCTGGCTTCTGCTGCTTCTGCCACTATAAAGGTCACAAAATCCTTGTCAAAGAGACAAGAGAATCCTTTTTGACAATTTGAAGGGAAGGCCAAAGCCTCATTTAGTCCAGGACTACTCTAGCACTTCGTTAGTCTCCCAGAGAGTAACTTAGACCATGTCACTTAGACCAGGGAAGAAACAGGAAGTAGCAAGTTATGGTGTGAAACAGACAACTCTAATCCGTGATGGAGAATGGGGAGGACAGTGTTATTAAGCATGCAATGCAAGTGACCATTTTCAGATGAATTTTCTTACCTGAATCCTATCTGAATAGTTATCAAGAAGCAGGACACCAGAACTGGTCACTTTTTTAGTTTCAACCATAGTTTTTAAATCAGCCAGTAGATTCATATGCTTAGACATATCTGTTGCAAGTACCTAGAAAAAAACAAACAAAAAGTGAACCCTACATAAATGATTCTACTGGGGTTTTTAAAAACGTATTTGAATGTACAAATCAACAGTTTTGTAAGGAACCCATAGCTCCTGTGTCTGAATATATGATACAAGTATGAGTCCTGTATGTTCATAATAGTAGGTTCTCATTTTAGTTATTTTAAGAATATGACAAAATCATTGTTCAGCATTGTTCAGAATGATCTGATCAGCCCAAATTTATTATTAATTAAATAGCAAGTTTCTAACTGTGATGGTAGAATGGCATACATGTCAGTACAAAATCAGCTTGAAACAGAAGCTTTTACCTTCTAAAAATGCATAGACAGTTATTGAAACTTAGAAGAACATACTATTCATGTTTGGGTAAGACATGAAAAAACTTCAAACTTTCACTTCACTGTTTATGGGCCTGATGACATGTAATTTATCTTAAAATACTTCTATGCTTTATTATTCAATGTGCTAGCTCTATGGAAGACAGAGTCTCAAAACTCACAATGTCAATGACCATTTTCCTCAATGATTGTCTCTGCTTTTTGGTCAAATTCTGGAAAATGTCACAATTTTCTTCCTGCAGCAGCTTGAAACCCACAGCTAAGTGATGATTCTCCAGTACTGATGAGTCATTGTACATCAAGGCGAGTTCAGAATCTGCAATAACAATTGCAGGGCAGAATGTTACTACAGCCTTCTACCAAATCCCTTAA
This sequence comes from Mystacornis crossleyi, assembly GCA_013400655.1. NCBI lineage: Eukaryota > Metazoa > Chordata > Aves > Passeriformes > Timaliidae > Mystacornis > Mystacornis crossleyi. The sequence continues at coordinate 15,506 of VYZQ01022288.1, forward strand.
GATCTTTTCCAAATTCATGCATAACAAGATCTACAGATAAACTTTTAGTAACAGCCCTGAAAGTTACAGAATTATCAACTGAATATCTTGCTAGGCAAAGCCAAAGTATATTGAGGGAAACAAAGAAAAGGCAGAAAAAATATAAGGAAGGTAATTTTCAGAATAGATTTTCATATCTGCATGAGGTAACAAAAAATATTATATGCATAATATATGCATAAACACACCTCAACTAAAACACTCTCTGATGTGTTGTCTTCTCATGCCTCTCTCCATCACAATACCTAAAATTCTATTGTTAGTCAAGTTTCAGCTGTCCAGCACTCTGACCTGAGAATAAGCAGCTGAGGCTTTTCTGCAGGTCTGCTGCAGAGAGCACACTTCTTGGTTTCCAAATTATGTCTTTCTGCAGTTATCTAAGACACTCAGGTGCCTAGTGAACTAGGCTTACAGTCATTAGTCCATGATGACTGAAAGCTGGCAGGATGGTAACAGCTACACTTCTGACTTTTCCAGGTAATGTCACGTCTTGTGAAACTGCAAGCAGCGCAAGCAGCGGCCTTGCTTGCTGCCTCCTGCTTGAGCGTGGTCAGTGCCTGATGCCATCTGTAATCCTGCCTTCTCTGATGGAATTATTCTTAACTCGGTCACCTCATACAGCTGTGAGAATAATTCACACCTTCCCAGCTGTGCCTGTGCTAAGGCACACCTGTAAGATCGGCTTAGGCCTGCTGAACAGACAGCTCTGACAAAGCAAAACAGTTACCAAACTTTCTACACAGCTTGAGATTTTACCCAGGAATACTGCACAGTCAGCTTGCATATGCTTTAAGAAACAGCTTGTAAATATATCTATCACAAAATACTCAAATACTTTTTATGCAATAATACTTTTGATGTGCTATATTAACTGCTATTTATTACAGCTCTTCTAGCTTAAGTCTAAACATACATCAGTCATTCCACTCTTTGTCCTCTTTTCTTTCTTACAGCAGCTACGTTTTAAAATGCCTCTGGTTCAATGGGAGGCCTCTAAAAGCTTTGATCTTCAGATTTCATTAATCTCATTATCTATTCTCCTGCTGTCTTCCTTTCCTTTCTTGAATAAATCGATCTGTTGAATCAGGAAAGTCTTCCTCTGCCTTTTCTTATCCCAAAGGCAGCAAACCATAACAACAGAAGTAGAAAGAAAGGAAGGTTTTAAAATTATTTCTCTTTCATCTTTCACAGAACAGATACAAAGCTTTCATACTTGTTTTTCTTACACAGAAAACAGGCACTAATTTATCTTCCTTTCAAACAGCCTTCTGATGAAGCTGCAACAGCAAAACACTCCACACTGCCAAAATACTTCGAAAGAGCTGGAGCTGCAAACACAGCTAAAATGTACTCAGCTTCAAAATGGATGTGAAAATGGAAGAAAGTTCCCCCTTAGTAACCTCTGTAACACATTACAAGATTCAACAATATTTTTCTGGAAGGACAGAGTTACAGTGGTAAAATAAGCATCTCCTCTGATGCTAATATACTTCATTTGTTTGTTCTTTAATAGCATCCGAGAGGGATCAACTGTGTAAGAGACTTTAAATAGGAAAATAATATTCAGAAAAATCATAAGACTAATTATAAAGAATAAGAAGAAAACATGGCAAATATGTACATACTTTAAGTAACTAAGTCTATTATGGTTTTTTTTAAATGTATTCTTACACTTAGTGAAATGTTAATACATTGTATGGTTCACTGGAAAACAAAATTAGATGGAAGAGAATTATCTTCTAGAGGTTAGGAAAATTTTGGATTTGAGAAACCAACATTAGATGATCTTTTTCTGTATCTGTCCCTGCAGTTTCTTCCCTGTATACAGAACAATTTAAAAGGAACAAAATATCTTTATTTCTTTCAGCCTTTCAAGAGCAGTTTCAATTAGTGCTGTTACTTAACAGACACATAAGCCTCCTTTATCAAAAGTTGAATTGAGAAAAACAAGATATATTTTCTAAGCTGGTAATTATCAGTATGAGAATGACTCCTGTATTAGCTGAATTTCAATCTGTCTAACCAGAAGTGAAAGCTTTATGTGCCACTACTCATCCCTTCAAGAAGACAGTCATCCCTCTTAAACCTGAAAAATGAATTGGTTTCCTTGTAGATCCTTGGAGCCATCAGTATATCCTGGTACTCAATTTCTGATTAAACAAGCAAAGAAAAACTTTATGTTCATATGCCCACTCTTAAGAATTCAGGTATTATACACTGTTTTTTGAACAAAGCTTGATTCACTCTCTGCCTATAGTACACTGCTGAATTGCACTGGTTCCCAGTAAAGCACAAAAAATCCAGTCAATCCTAATCCTCTTCCACACAGATGAGTCATCAAATTCAGTTTCATTATAGCGTGGCCCTTAGGCCATTGAGACAAACAAAACTAGGTGCAGGCTAAACTGAAGTGAATGTCTTATTCAAATAATGAACAGCAGCAATGAGTCAGAGGAGCTCCCTTCCTCAAACTCTGCTGCTGATTTGGGGTCATTCTATTTTAGCACTTGTGAAATAGATTCACCCATGTGCAGAAGTGACAGTATCTATAAATGTGCAACCAGATGGGTCAAATACACAACCCTAGGTATGTTTCCATTGATTTTTCTTCTTCTGTTCTTGGATTATTAGTATTATTTTAGCTTTGTACTTTTGGATCAATTATCATAAAAGATGTCATCAGACAGCAAAAGAAATAACATAGTGTGACAGAACTTGTACTGGCCTACAGAGTTCTACCCAATGATAATAGTGACATAAGTCAATGAAATCCAAGCAGGTTACACTGGGACAACAAACCATTCAGTAAATGTGTCATGATCAGGTTCAATAAAGTTAGCAGTGTTTTCCTTTCAGTAGAAGAATAGGGAGGTGACAAAGTTTCAGCAATGCTGCAGACAACAGCCTTGAGAAATACAGAAGTACACTGGGTTTCAAATTTGGAAATGACATTAGGGTGAGAAAAAAACCAAACAGGTTTATCATAGCTGCAGAGACAGGCTGAAGAAATTCAGTCCACAAGGCAGGAGAGATCAAAAGCCAAGTACAGGATCCAGGCAGAGAGAGATGGGCCTGACAGTCTGTTTGCTAAAAAGAAACTTGTTTTCTGCTTTCTGAATTTCTGTCCTTGGTCATATCATATGTTTCCAATATAAACACATAAGCTCTTGTCTTTTTTTTTTCCTTTTTTTAAAAAATCTTCCTTAATTTTTCTCCTCCTTTGTTTATTTAACATAAATCAACTATATTTCCAGGAGAGACAACATGCAATACATTGAAACAATCCCAGCTTTATAGTTCATACTTTAGTAATTGTTGCTAGAGGGTACTATGTAAATTATTTCTAAAGTTACAAAAAATGCAAAGTAATATCAGGTTTCAAATATAGACATCTATCTATTTACTGAGAAAAGTGAGAGATAGAAGCAAACAAGGAATAAATNTTGGTCATATCATATGTTTCCAATATAAACACATAAGCTCTTGTCTTTTTTTTTTCCTTTTTTTAAAAAATCTTCCTTAATTTTTCTCCTCCTTTGTTTATTTAACATAAATCAACTATATTTCCAGGAGAGACAACATGCAATACATTGAAACAATCCCAGCTTTATAGTTCATACTTTAGTAATTGTTGCTAGAGGGTACTATGTAAATTATTTCTAAAGTTACAAAAAATGCAAAGTAATATCAGGTTTCAAATATAGACATCTATCTATTTACTGAGAAAAGTGAGAGATAGAAGCAAACAAGGAATAAATTGTGTATTTTTCAGGTGTTATTGCAGCAAATTTTTGGGAAAAACCACTGAACATCCAACTTACTTGTATTTATAAGAAATTGGTTTGAAACCCCAGGATGATCTACATCATGTATTGCACTGGCAAAAATTGCTGCAAGAATCTCCAAATCAGTGAAGACCGCCTAGAACGTAATGAAACAGAAATGACAATCACTAATCAGTGACGTGTTTTCAATAAAAAAGACTCTACTTTGAATCTGGATCTTGACAAGCAAAACACATTTGAAATATACCATGATCTCTAGAGACTTTACACATAAGCTATCAAAAGCTTCTGTAAAATCATCAATTATGTAGAATTTCATAAATATTTCAAGTTTGGCCAAAGTTAAGTGATCTGTACTTCATACAGACAGCATCACTAAATTGTCACAACTGAAGTATTTTCAGCTTCAGTCAGTAAATAAATCCACCTTTATTAGACAATTAAGTACAGATTTCCAGCTTCTAGCACAAATTAAAGTTAAATATTTCAGCTTGACTCCTGTGTATTGTCCTGTACTTGAAAGATGCACATCTCCTATACAATGCTAAAGGAAATAGCAACAGACTACACAACATCTCACGTAGCATTTACTGATTTTCCATCTGTATGAGATTATTAGGAACATAGGAAAAGAGGATGGCAGTGGATCTGGAATGTCACTGAGCCCAGTGCCCAGCACCCACATGATGCAATTGCTTTCACAATTGACCAAGGACAGCTCAGAAGTGCATAGACCAGCAGTGGCACTGGGCAGACACTGCCACTTCACCAGCTAAAGCTCTACTGAGAAGAGGTCATGAAAAAAACCCAAAATTTTACTGATGACTAGTTCAGCTGTGTGGTGAAGCCAGTGGTGTTTTAAGAACATTATCTGATCTGTCTTCTTGAGAGCAAGAAAATCTTTCTCAAGAGATTTCCAGGTCTTTGAGATCAAAACCTGCCAACAGTCTGAAGGTCCACTTACAACCATCTTTTTAGAAGAAGGTAAAACAGATGTATTCAGTAACATGAAACACTGATCTTTATAGGAAAGAGTCAAAATGCAGCCCTTCTTGAAAATTAAGGTAAATCCTTTTGAACTAGTAAAACTTCAACTACTTGCTTTACCTGAATTTTCCTAAAAATTTTCTGGGACATATCAACATTTGCTATGTTAAGCCCTGAGCTGTACTTAAAAGAGAGAAAATCTCCATCTTCCACATCTTTCTACTTCAGAGATTTAATAATTTTCATGAAGAGAAATACTACAAAAAGAACGGATGAATTTTTTTCCTAATTAATTTTGAAATACTTATGGGGGAGTTAAAAAAAGAGATACTCCAATGAAAATTTAGTATATGTTCTAACCTGTCTTAGAAATAAATGCAAAAGTAGTCTTTCAGGGTCAGAATAAACATGCAGAATGAAAGAAAAAAACTGTAGCAGGTTCAGTTCGTAACCAGGTGGAAACACCAATTTAGTGTAGTGGGTTTGTTCGCACTCTTTACCTTCTGTGAGAAAAGGATAGGGAGGAACGCAAAGCAGGCACCAAATTTCAAAGAATATAAAGAAGTTTATTACTAGAGCTAAAAGTAAAAAGGAATAACAAGCAATTAAAGCAAAAACCCCCTTTTATCCTCTAGCACCTCCCTCTAGAGGGTATAGATAAAGCACCACCTTTATCCAACTCACTCAGAGGATAACAGACTATGATCTTGGTCAGTATAAACCTTCAGAACATTTCTCTTCCTCCCATCCTCCTCCCTCCTTTCACTTATAATATAAAGACACAAACTTGGAATTATTTCAGTGAGTTTACCACTCTATAATTCATCAAGTCTTTCAGGAGTTCTTTTAGGGAGAGGAGTCTCTTTTGTCCATGCTATGGAGCTTTTCCTCAAGAGCAGTCTTCTCATGGCATCAACATCACAGCACAACAACTGCCCGGGATGGTATTCTGTTGGCATGTGTGAGTATCCACCCTCCATTACAGTTTTCCCACAACTGATTCGAGGGTTCACTTGTAGCTAATGGGGTATTAATTTCAGAATGAGCTGTTCAAGAGCAAAGGTTCTCTTCATCTATCTGTAGGATCATCTTCATCTCAAGGAACAGGGGTTCTTCTGATAGTTCAGGCAAAGTGTTCAATTGCTTCATGCTCTCTGTCTCCACAGAAGCTATTCCAAAGGCCCACCTGAGTCCATTTGGGTCTCTGAAATATCTGCCTCAAAGGTAGTTTACGCCCAAAACACACTGGGCCTTTGGACCAGTCACAATGAAGTGTCCACGCATTTCCAGTCAGGCTCACCTCAGCTTCCATTAGGATCAAATCTTGTGATAAACAGAATCTACCCCCACATGTTGCGATGGGACTATGGTAAATTGCGCACCAGTGTCAACCAAAGCATCCAAAAAAACCCCCATGGTTTTCCCTGGCCTCTAAGTGGCTAGAGGCAGGGCCCCTCTATGCCTGTCTATCCTTCTCATGGTAATCGGCTTTTCCGTCATTTCTAGCAGTTTGGCTACAAGCAACTTTGCCCGTGGCTACAGTTGAAAGCTCTTCCCCTGTGCTTATTATGAAGTTACAAGGGAGTCTCTAATATATCATAGTCCATCGCCATAGCTTTACAAAAGAATTTCAGCTTACAGGCATCTCCTCTATCTCTTCTCTCTGGGCTTCAGCTCTTTCTTCTTCAGTGACTTAGGTGTCACTATCATGGTGTCTATTCATTTGTCTTTGCTTTTCTCTTTCCCTCTAACCTGGGAAAGGATTGGTGTTTGCAGGTTTCATCTCTCTGAGGAAGGAAGTTAAAGCACTGGAGGGGTTAATGTTCCCGTGCCCTTGCAGCTAGAGCTTATCTGTTTCCGCCAAGCGTGGCCGGAGCTGGTCTTGGAGCGGAGGGGGCGCATCTTGGCCTCAGGCCATGGCCCGGCCCTGCAGGGCCGAGCGGGCCAGGCCTGGCAAGCATGCAGTAGGAGCGGCTAGGATCTTGCTAAGCCGAGCTGAGAGGGGCCGTGGGTCCCCACCACGCCGAGATTGAGCAGGGTCATGGCCCAGCCCGGCCCCACGGGGTCGTGCAGGCAGGGCCCAGCTGGGCCCCGCCAGGCCGGGCCAGTCCACCGGGCTGAGCAGGCCCTCAGTTACCTGTGCCCACCGGAAAAGCAAGAGAGAGATTTCTGCCTTGTCTGTCTTTAAATGATGTCTTTACAGAGGCGTAACAGCTTCTGAGTGGCTTAATAGAGCTGTCAATATTCAAATCAGTCAATTGAATTGTTCTATCAAGTTCTGGAGGAAGTTACAACAGCTCTTTGCAACAAACATCACTTCCTTGGCTGGTGGAATATTTTTTTTTTCCCTTAACTAAAACTTCAAGCTGTACTAACCCATGACAAAAACACAAAACCCCCTTCCCCACAAAACCTCACCTACCAAAACCCAAATGGCCCTATTGAGAGAACACCATTTAATCATTAACTTTCCTCAGAAATTCCACTTACTGTGGTTGGGTACAATCCCACATGGGAAATAACTACAGAACAGGATGTAGTATAAATAATAAAATGGTGGAAACAAGATATGCATTGTGTTACAATGAAAAAGTTTATGACAGCACAAGTCTGCACGATTTAAAATGAAAAGACGTAATATTTTCTGCATAACATTTACATGTAGCTTTGATACTCACAAAATACCTTTAAAAGAACAGAGTTCATTAAAGAAATGCTAAGATTTCTCAAAAAAACATTGCAGAAACTAAGATCTTTAACATTTAGTTTAGAAGACTCTCAGTGCATCCTCTTCTCTCACAACTGAACTTTTCCTCTTCAGTGTAGTTTACCTCTAATGCTGGGGTTGATAGTAGAACATGGGTTGACTGAACAACGTCTGCAGCATGAATGTTATTATGGTATGCCACATCTGCATGGTAATGGTCTTCCAGGGTCATCAAGTAAGTTATTAAAGTATCTACTGGAATCTTAAAAGTTTTTAACAGGTCCCGCTCCTATAAAAGTAAAGGAAAAACAATTAGATTTCAAAGCATAGAACATTCTCCAAGATAAGAAAAAACCCAACATGACTGCTCCTACTTGCCTGAAAAATAGTGTGCATGATGACAGTCAAAGGTCTGTTTCCAGATAACTCTGCTACTCTGAAAACCTGAAGGCCCCACTTGTTCAAATCTTCAAGTTCCTACAGTAGAATCAAGCAACAAACAGGTTGAAACCTAACACAAAAATTCCAGCAATTTTTAAGAGAAACAATTACAAACAGAGGACTCATTCAAACCTGGCCACTGTGAAATTTACACGCTAAACTCTGGAAGGGCTAAACTCTAAACTCTGCAGCTGCTACTAATCTTGCAATATCAGAATTTACATCTACCAATTTTACAAATTATAATTCTCTAAGAAGGAAAGACTGCCTCTTAAGTGGATTACTCCAGAGGGAAAAATTCTACAATATCTTGGATGAGTTTAACTGACATACTTTGCTATCTCACTGTCCATTGACAAAAAATGTTCAGTGAGGAGAAAACCTCCAGAGATGCTGCAGTTCTGCAGCTCTCTCCCTGGTTCTCAGAAACACTCTTCAAATAAGATTCCTGAAAATGTAAGGATAGGCATTTTTTAAAATGCAAAACTCAATCAAAAATCCCTTTATACCAATTTTCTATTATTGTCAAGGAGTTAGCTGCTGGTGCAAAAAATATTAAAAAGTATCATTACAAAAATTACACATAGGATGTACCTAAAATGATACAGCTAAAAATAGGAAGGATAGCTGTAATGCTGTATACTCTTGTGCATTCTTAAAAATCAAGGTTGCTATCTATATATTTGCACTCCTGTGACATTATAAATACGTTTACTCTTCAATCTTCAGACACTATTTATGAATAGGCAGCTTTATTAATACATACACAAATGCTAATTTACTTTCCATCTCCAGATGAAATTGTCTTCATGCTGAAATTAACCTTTATGGTCTGATTCTGATTTTACTAGCTATTGTGCCACTTCAACAAATTTGGATCATTTCAAGTGACATCAGTGCTTAGTGCTGCAGTTCGAAATCAATGTTTATAAGCAGAGGATGGAATAGTACTGACAAGTCCACACTGTTTAAATTTAATGGTTTAAATTCAATAATTCATATATTCTCTACCTTGGCAAGGACATCTTCTTGGTCTGTTTTAACTCCAAACCTGGGAATACTGGAATTAGTTAGGCTGGAGCTGTGCATGAGTTTTTTGACTCCACTGATCTGGGACATTGGCCTTTTCTTTTTCTCTTTCTCTTTCTGTGTCGGAGAAGGGATTTCAACTTCATGTTGCTTGTCTTCAAAAGAATGAATAAAAAGAGAAAAATTTATAAAATAATTATAAATATTATAAAATTCCCTGTTGAGACGCATCTTATGGCCTTTTTATTTCTTAGAAAAACTTCTTTTATAATTTTGCGATAGATTTTTTTCTATCAAGATCAGCAAACCCATGAAAAGTTAAATATAGACCTATACTTCAGTACAAGCACGTCTCTTTAACTCAAATTGCCTCATTATTTCTGAACTGGTTTTAAAAGCAACTTGTGACTGTCTGATTACCACTTCTGCCATATCCCAAGTGCTGTAGCAAGGGTCAATCATCTCAGCATAAAAGCGTTATTACAACTGAACGGCAATCCATATTGCAAGAAAAATTAATTTTGTTTCTTTTTTTCAGGAAAACAATTCCCTGAAATTGTATTTCAAAACCTGTCCATGTGTGTCCTCATGCAGACCTTTAGAAAACTTTTTCAGGACTCAAAGAGTTTAATACTTGTGGACTGGTCCTGCCTACTAAGACTGTACAATTTGGAAAGGCTTTTGCCAGCCACATCTACAAGAATTTTGGGTTGTTGGCTGTTCAAGCCAGCAATGTACTGTTTCTGCACCTCCCAGCTAGAGTCAATAATAATGACAAGATGAATGCTTTGCTAAACCCCTGAATTTTGCTGTGGGCTTTTGCCTCCATAGCAGTTTCAGCACCATCACTTCATAAAATTTATCAACATACATGCCAGGAAAACTTTAAATAAGAATTAAATTGAGAGTAAAGTATATTTAGGCAACTGCCACATGATTGCTGCAAAACAGTATGGGGTTGTGGAGCGCTGCAGATATCTGTGGTCCCCGAAGAAACCCAAGTTAGTGCAATGAAGGACTTTCCTGACAAAACTACTAGGTACACACACATATTTTTTGTTCCTTTTATTCATACTGTATTTCAATCTAGAATTTAATGATTCCCTTCAAATTATCTCTTTTTTTTGCTAAAATGTACCTCCACCTTTTCTAGACCTCAAGGAATATACCAGTAAAACCACAAAAAAACCAGAAAACATGTTTCTGACGCAGGAGATGAGCCAAAACAGCTAAAAAACCACCTTAAACCAAAATAAAATTTGCAAAGAAAATAAGACAAACTGAGCTTTTTAGAATATGTGTATTTTTTTCCTTTCTGCAATATTCATTTTCAATACAGATTTGAAACCAGATGAGGCTAGCAAGTAAATTTCTAATTACCAGCTTACGTGTTTGCTTCTTCACTTTCTTTTTTTCATTTTCTTTTTTTTTTTTAATTACCCTTTAGCAGATACATTTAATGGACACCTCAAATTCCAAACAAATCACAGCAAAGAAGAGGCTACGGAAATGTCACCAGGTTGTAGCCTGCAGCACTGAGTCCCCTGACTGCCCCATCACACTTCACCTCATAAGGAGAAAAAGGGGACGCAGAGCATGGCAGCTCTTCTCTGGTGCAGGCTGACAAGAGATGAGGAGCTGTGACTTGTGCTTGTGCTTTGATCTTTATGGTTTCGGTCATATGCACAAAGTTTAGACCCATCAAACAGAGGTTCACAAGCTAAACTGTCAGACTAACTCAAGTGAAAGGAAGTGTCTGTCTGGATGACTTTAGATCTTTCAAGAAGTTCGGTGGGTCTGCCTCTGCTTTTGTAACTTTGAGCACACGAGGCTGTGCCCATCTGAACATTCAGAAAAGACAGCTTGCCATTTTGACCCTGTTTATGCTATGCTCAATGACAGGTTCTCAAACATTTTCCATTCATAGAAAACAGGTTAATGATGCTGAAAAAGAAAACGTTGCATATTATTGTACAATTTAATTCTTATACACAGAATATATTTCTTGGCATTATAAATTATTTCATGCATTCATATAGCCTTATAGGAAAACAGATCTTCTTTTTTTTTTTTTCTTTTTTTTTTTTTTTTTTTTTAAATAAGAAGAACAGGAAACCCTGTTTTCTCATGACCTGTTCCTAACTTAAAAATGTGAGAAAGATTGTAGATACTGAGGGGGTAAGTTATGTATTAAAAAAATAAATCAGATAATAAACTCATTAAATATTTCTATGAAGAGATTGTATTCTCTTTATATATATGTTCAGAACCTATACACTTGGACTGCATATTTTGAAAATATTTAAGCAATACATCTGTAGATAAGCTGTTTTCAATATTGTGCTGCTCTTATACCTACAATTTTAGCTATCTAGTTTTTCATGCAGAAAGAAAACAGTACCCATGGTCCAGTAAATTGGAAGCGATTGCCTTTCCAGCCCTCTTTCTGCACAAGACTGAGATCTCATGCAAAAGGCTGACAGCTGCATTTCTTTACCTTGTCAAAGTAAGTCTTAAGTTTTCAAGTGAAAGCAGGCAGAAGCTGGCATCTCAGCCTGCACAGCCTAAGTGGGTCATCCTTTCAGGCAACTGTACACTGGTTTTCAAGGCATCTGAAGCTGGGCAATACTGCTTTTCCATGACAGAGGCTTATCCCTCTCCCGCTGTCTGAAACCCTGCTGTACCACGGCACTCAGCACACTACTGCAGCCATGGGACAGCTGAACAGACACATGCAGCTATCCATTTTGGACAGGGTGACAGGATAAAATGTACTTTAAAAAAAACACACTTCTTTCAAAAAAGCCACAAAAAGCACCAGCTATGGTGCTGGAATAAGATGGATCTTAACATGTATGACTGGCACTTTTTAAAGTACTTGTGGTCCTAATTTAGATGTATTTGGCTGTGCCTTTCTTTATACACAGTCTTTATGAACCAACGGTGTTTTGCCCAAAACGTGTTTTGAGATTGGTACAGTATCCTTAACTTCATGTTCAAAATGAACAATACGGAATGAAGTTTTCTTGATTTTCATGAATTTTAGGGAAAAAAACACCAAAAACCATGGTGAAGTAACCACATTCTTTGTAATACTGTGTTGGGCTTTTGTTAATGCTCACATCTCAGCATGCCAAGATCTTGAGCAGCAAAAATCTTCCTGGAAAAGGTCTATTCAGATGTTTATTTAGGCATATGCATCTAACTGTGCGTGTGCAGGCAGGGACTACCAAAATATCTTAACTGCATGCTGTGAGATTTTATGAGGTTACATGTGCTTATGTGCTTCTAGCATACTGAAACCTCTGCAGTAATTCCAGTAGGAAAATGTAGTGGGAGAATTCTCTTTAATATATAAATATATATAATTACCACCCTGAGATTAGCCCAGTTGGTTAGTGCATGGTGCTAATAATGCCAGAGTTGTAAGTCTGAGCTTTGTATGGGCCATTCACTTAACAGCTGGACTTGATGATCCTTTTTGAGTCCCGTCCAACTCAGAATATTCTGTGGATCTCTGTGATTCTCTATAATTCATCATATTAATTTCTTAATATGGCAGCAATATA
>VYZQ01022292.1:0-12445 GCA_013400655.1 Mystacornis crossleyi
TTCACTTAGCAACTAAGGTTGAGTGTGTTTTGCCCTTGAAATATTTCTCCCACTCTCTTTATCTCACCCATGAAGCCTCCGTTAAACTTTTTTTTTTCCTCTTTTCCTTCCTTTTGCCCAGCTGTGGTGGGGGAGGGTGAGCGAGCGAACCTCGAGTGTCTGGCCTGGCATTGGGCCAGTGTCAAACCACGACACATGTGAAACAACACTCTACTTATTACCAGTTTGCCAGGTACTCTTCTAGTATTTTGCACTGCCTCTATGAGATGGTACTTGACACCTTTGAAACCATGATTCTTTACGAAAGGAAACAAAGGAGTACTGTCTTATACAGCACACAGTGATACCAGTTTAAAAAAAAAGATATTATTTTTTATTAATTCTTTTTAACAGAGACATTACTGTGCTTGTGAAAAAATGAAAATATTGCCTAAAGCTAAACAGAATGTGTACAGGAATCAAAGAAATTTTCCATGTAAGCTTTTTCAATAAACTTTAGTCTTCAGTGACTTTTCATATAGCTGCAACTCTTCTCTGCAGAATCTATCAGTAATGCTACATGCTGTGACACAGACAAACATCCTTTAATGATAAGTTACGGAATGAGTGCTCATCTTCACTTTGAGACCAGAATGAGAATAAATGCTATTATCTACTGGAGTGTTTTGCCAGAAATTTAACATCAAAATTAAGTCTCCACAGTCTGCTACAAGCTCCTGCTTTCACTATGCAGACAGAGACATTTCTTGAAGGAATCCCTATTACTTTATATTTGTACTTTACACTATTTCCAAGTGTGAAAACCCAAGAGTTTGACAATTATCATTATATTCTCATTCCTGTAGCAGGTTGTATATGCTAATGAAGAGAAAAAACAGTAATTATATAGTGCCATAGTCTGTTGTTACTAAGCTCTCCTGTACCTCTTCTTCCAAACAGCTGTCTGAGCTCATGACTTTTTCCTTTATTAAAAATTAAAACCACAGAATTCAGGAAGGCAAACAAAACAGCCAGCAGTTGTAGTTTTAGGAAACATCTCATGCTTTTAACCCCATCACTGTTTGTCAGCCATGAGAAATGCACCATTAGAAGCTCCAAAGATTTCTGATTCTATGCAAATTACGCTACATTGTGTATCCTCGTGCTGAGTTGGAACTAGTTTTGTGATTGAAATACTTTAAAGGAAGTGGAAAACACTGCTCAAATATGTACGTATATATGTGTGTATATACGTACATATCTGTTTCTCAATAAAAGCGAGTGGTTAGTTCCCTAGGCTTAAGGAGAAGCATTTCCAGTGGAGGAATCTCTTTCAGTATTGCCCTTGGCAGTGTTTCTTACATGGCCCTTTGAACACCTAGGATTAAGTGCAACTGGGTAGATGGTAATATTCACAGATAATGTATGCACAACTCTCAGTATCAATTCTTACATAATTCTTATGTGAATACTCGTGCAAGTAGTTTTTATACTGTATATTATTTAGCTTATACCAGCAACATATTTAACAACATTTTGTTACAGTTTATATTATGATGTCATACACAATGTATGAAAGAACAAATACACCTACATAAACTTATATTGGCATTCCAGTGAGGAAAAAAAGATGTCTTTAAGTCAAACTTTAAGATAAATATGTTCCAACTGCTTAACTTCTCCATCTAATGCAAATCAATCTCCATCATTGCAGCTGCATGGCAAATATCCTGTACTTGTGATTTAGGAGCATTAGTGGGAGACAGTGAATCAAGTGCATTTGGTTACAATGGGCAGTCAACAACAACAACAATTAGTGTACTTTGTAAATGACGATTAAAGAGAAATACCTAAATGAACATGCACTCAAACACAGTGTTTCCCTGTGCTCCCAAATAAAAACACTCCTGGCCAGTTTAGACAAATTAAGCTAGAATATATTTGGATGTGCTACTCGTCAAAGGAATGTGCCAGAGGTGAGCAAAGCCAAGATTAAAAAAAGTGTTCAGCTTTAGTAAGCCGAGGGAGGAAAAGAGCGGAGTGATAAGAATAAAATTGCCAAGAAAAGAAAGAGAGGAATTACTTTGTGCACCTGATTGGAAGTCACAGAAGGGCCCCTTCCATGAGACTCCCCGATGAAAGGAGAGCCCTTCACTTGTCAGATATGGTCAAAAGATTGTCAAATCTAACCCCTTTTAGTTTTCCATTTGAGTAGTGAGGTATAGCTCAAATTATCCATAGAGGAGATTCGAGCACTCTGATCTTATTCTCCCTCTGCATTGCAAACAACAGTTTTTCTATAAAAGGATTCATTGGCAGTTTAAAGATACCAGTGAGATACTTAGACACAGCACATTACTGATCACCTCATTATTGCTGAATTACCCAACTGTTGTAGGGTGGAAGAAAAATAGCCTGAGTTACACTGTGGCCTGCTGAAGAACAGGCTTTTAGCATGAAACCCACAATAAACCATACTTAAGTTCAATTCATAAGGTTACACAATCAATCAAATCCTACCCTCAAAGCACAGAATCCAATTTCTACATAAACAGGTATTTGTGGTAGTCTGATAAGTGGGATGTGGCACGATACTACAGCACTCCTGAATAGATAGGATGCCCCTTAAAATGACTATCATTGAAGTAGCAGCAGCAAGTTTTGAAAACAACACTAGAGTAAACTTATCCTCTGGGGATAAATTCACTAAGGTAATCATTGAGTT
This sequence comes from Mystacornis crossleyi, assembly GCA_013400655.1. Classification (NCBI taxonomy): domain Eukaryota; kingdom Metazoa; phylum Chordata; class Aves; order Passeriformes; family Timaliidae; genus Mystacornis; species Mystacornis crossleyi. The sequence continues at coordinate 2,705 of VYZQ01022292.1, forward strand.
TAATGGGTTATTAGATAAGGACATAAAGTATTTTTCATAGCTGGTGCTTCATTCTGAGCATACAGAATCAACAAAATAAAACCAGCTGTGAGTGTGCTGTCAACTACAGTGTGACAGCACTGATTCAATCAGAGAGAATATTTTTTCTGTTTATTATGGACAATTAATGAAAAAATCATCATCTAATCCTACATTGTTATTGAAGTTGACATTAGTTAATTCTCTTATCCATATACCACAGATCACTGCCTTTCAGTACCAGTTTTGGAAACATTCTTTTCCTTGGAATGAGAAAGGAAAAAAATGACATGAAAAAATTACTAATATTTAAAGTAATTCTACAGTTTTGAGGTAGCAGTTCTACAGTAGGAAAAATTAATTTCTGTTTTGTCTTGAATAGTTAAATTGCAACATGCTTCTTGAAATACCTTTTTAAATGTTTAAGGAAATTTATCTAGTGAGTGTAAATTCTCCTGCAGTGCAGAAAGCATAGCATGACTTTGTGACTAGGGCAGACATTCACTTTGAAATATCTGTGACAGTTTAAACACATTACTGTCTCCTTAGCTTTCCATTAGTGCCTTTTGTAGGAGCTACTCACCTGCTTCAGTGCAAAGTTGTGTCTGTGTAAGAACATATTTTATGTGGCTGCTCAAAGTGCCTTAAGACACACCTGTGTATTTTAGCCCAGAGATAGATCATGGGTGTTCAAGTTGCAGGACCATGGGAGCGGGAGCCTCCCGCAGAAGGGCAAGTGCAAATATAGAGTGCTATAAGATGATGAGCCACTCTAAGAGGTGGTCAGTCACCACAGCTATTTTCAGTGCACAGCCTGTGAGGCCGTTGCTACCACTAAAGTGGTGAGAAAGGAGTATGGGGTTTCAATATTAAAGAGGATCAAAAATGAAGAGTACTTCACAGCTCACACTGCTTTCCCAGGTTCAATAAATGCTTATTCATCCATAAAAAGATGCTGAAGGCAATACAGATTTTCTATTTCCTGCTGGATTAACACTGGCAGAATTTTAGACATAAGGATCAGAATGGTTTCCTTCAGAAATTACAAGTCATCCAAAGCTCCTGAGAAAGTGTATGGGTTTAGTGCTGCCTTGAAATTTGTGGTAGACCCCTGGTTCACAAGATGGAGTTTATTCGATAGATTGTAATTGGAAAATCAATTATATACTTATATTTAGAGGAAAAGTAGACATGGAGAAAGTGTATTCTAGCCATTGCATTGATATTTAGAACAAAAAATTGCTAGCGACAATGTTAAAGTATTGCACCTGTACCCCAAAAGAATAAATAAAGAAACACAAGGCTGACATCATCAGACAGGGAAAATTAAAAAGCAGAGCATATTTTTGTATGCTTTTTATACTTCTACAAAAGATGAGTGGTTGCTCCGCCAGACTCCCCTACTTTCAAGTATGATAAATCCCCTTCAGCCCTTGTCCATAGCTGATTCATACAGCCATGGTAAAGGCACTGTATATGAGAGGCACAGACAACCCCCAGACAAGCTGTCATAGCAAACGTGCACTCTGTAGCTCTGATCTTCTGAGCATCTGCCTGACTAGAAATAAATTTAGCTTCTGATCTTTCATTTTAAGCAAAATCTACATTTTTTTCCCCAGTGCCTTGAACAACTGGTGAAATGCTATCAATGGTGCCCTACAGCATACAGGAGTGTTTTCCTCACCGAAGTGGACCATGAAATGCTGCAAAAGTAGGGCTTTGTGTCACTCGACTATCAATCCTCACAGAGATGAGAAACATGGGGAAAATAGGACAAGAAAGTTGAGAAAATCCAGACTTCATGAAGAATTCCAAAGACATAACACAGTTTTGGATTCTCGCAGTGGCTTACTATTTCTTGGTTTGCACCTCTCATTCTCACAGAATCAAACGCTAAGACTATGCACAATTTAGGATAAGGTTTACTTATATTATGTGTGTCTAGGGCTCATAGTGTAATGGCACCCTGATACCAAAATGGGGCCACTAGATGGTACTGCAATATAATTAATAAATACTAAAAAGTAATCTCATAAATATATATTTGGATATGTTTCTACAATGTCTTGGCTGTAACATTCGAAAGATTTGCAGAAATATCAATGGCACTGCCTTAAGATACATAGGAAAGCCTCCACGTAATTATAATATAAACAGGTTTAAGGTACATGCTAAAATGTGTGCTTACCAATCTTAACAGTATTAACTGAGGTACTCAATATATACGTAAACACATACAGGATATTTATACAATACACACACACATATGGAAATCATCACATGGAATTATCATCTAACCAGTCACTACACTTATTTTCATATGTTCCTGTATTCAGTACAAAGCTATTAAATTATGGGAAAACTGAGCATATATAAACCAACATGAAAATGTATGTTTATTCATAAACTCAACATAAAATATGTCCCAGGATTTAAAAAGATAAAATTGTTACTATTGGCAAAATACATACAGTCATATTTCATATTTTTCAATACTTTGAATGATTTCCTATCACAGTTTACTTCACCATTAAAAAGATTTAAAAAATTCCACTTTTATCTAAATGTATTCCACCATATGCTATGTCTACAGTATTAAACAGATTAAATTTTATAATCAGTTATCTTCCAGCTGGTAAAGATCTTGAGGTTTAAAAATTGCTGCAGAACTGAATTTTCTAAAACCATAAGCATGCTTAATAGTATCTACCCATGAAACTACCCCCTGAATAACCTAACACTGCTGGTTGCCAGCACTATTTTCAATTTTCATCTGTTAGATATATGATCAAGTATGTCAAATGTGCCCTAAGTAATAGAAGTGAAAAAATAAAGTCATTTACTTAAAACATTCTGATAGCTATTTATCTGAAAACCCTGGTCAGATTTACTGCTCAAAGGCATTTACCTACAAAGTTAACCAGATGCTTTGAGTTGAAAACTAATTTAATTTCTCTGTTATCTTAACAGGACATCTGTTAAAACAACATCCAAGGAAGGTAGTATGTTCAAAATTAACCATCCTGCAGGTTGTTTTATTAGAGTATGACATTGACATTTAACTGCTAAAGACCACTGCCTTACAAAAATGGTAAATGTGGAATCAAAGCAGTATAACAATTATACTAATGGACACAAAGTAATGTAGAATGAATGCATAACTGGGGTATGTTCAATCTTGTTGCCAAGTTCATTGCTTTGTTACAACTGAGTTATGCCGAAGATGAATTACCCATTTCTTTTGTTTCCTTCTTTCCTCAGCTTCACCTATGTATCAAGCCTTCCTTTTAAAATCAGAGCATATTAGCTGTATGAAGTGTTCAGCACTCAGAGCCAGCATGTTTTTTAAGCAGCATGAGTGACAAGCTATGCAAATCATATCCTGAGGTAATTTGCATTATTGTAATTAATTTGCATATGGATATAAACTGGATTTCAGCGCAACTAGGTATCAATCCAAGCAGTGGTATATGAAAGTCAAACACACAGGCGGATGTGTGCTTGCCAAGGTTGGGATATTCAAGTGGAAAAATACCACTTACTACAAGGTGCCTATTTCTGGCTGGTCCTTATAACTTTGCTGCGGAAGATGGTAGGGACAAGTGGGAACAGTAGGAAGAAAAATGGGCTCCGCATTTCCTCCCACCCCTTCCATTTGCTTCCACCAGAAATGCAGGACTGGTGCTAATTTGTTGCCCGGAGGTGCTATGACCACTGCTACGTCTTCCTCTTCTCATTAGAGTCACCCAATGGAAAAGGAAAAAGAAAGAATGGGCTGCCCTACAGCCACTAAAAGTCAGCCATATGTGGCTAATTCTGGACCAACATCTCAGATCATCAAGGGAAAGGAGGATCTCTCAGTGATGAAAAATTGCTAATGCATGAGCATCATTTGTAGGTGGATTTCTAAACTGCTCATTTCCTACTGAGATCATTTGCATCAGATGTTCTCCCATAGTTCAGGTTGGTGGCTGGGCCTGGCTGGAGGCAGGAGAATCGATGGCTGTATCCTGACGTCCCTTCTGGCTTTACCTGGTTATGAACCATGACCATGAGTATGTAAACACTGACTTTAAACCGTGCACATTGGCAGTTGGACACGATTCCTTACATTTGTCTTTATTCCTCTGATTTCATGATGAGGAAAACAGACTAGCTTGCAGTCCAGCTACACAGTGGGAAATACTCACAGATAACAAAACAGCAGCAAACTCTCTCCCTAAATCTTCATTTCTCCAACTTTGCAGAGCTAACTCTCTCCCCAAGGGTATTCCCCAACAATGCCATTGTTTGTTTTCCTACTGACCCCTAGAAGTTGCTTGGGAGCATTCACCAAGTTTTGGTTAACCTTCCTGATTCACTTACCTCAGCAGGAAAGGGGAAGAGTTCCACATCTGCAGCATTTTACTGGACTGCCAAGTTTATGTGCAAGATTTTCAGTAGTTTGTTAAATACAATATCAGAAAACTTAAAAATTATCATAAGTTGAATTGTCTTTGAACTAAAGGATCCTAATTATTCCTTAATGTGTTGCTACTTCTTCCAAACATGGACAACCTATATCTTTCCACATTTTATATATGATACTATATAGCTTTATGTGTATGTGAAGACCCTTTGTTTTTCTCCCATAGTAAAGCAAAAGTGTGAAAAGTGAACTGATTAATTACAAGATAATTAGCTTTTTTCTTGTGAGGTGTAAAAACTTATCTGTGGTTGGAAATAGGAGTTTAACTACAGAAAGAACAAATAGAAACCCAAAGTACTCAACTTCACGTAAATGTGTAAAGGGAATGGTAGAAAAGGTAGAGCATGACTTCTCAGAGGCACACAGTGAAAGAACAAGAGGCAATGTCACAGATTGCAACAGTGGAAATTTCAGCTGCAAATCAGGAGAAAATATTTCATGATGAAAATGGTTAAGAAATAGAGAAGTTGTGAAACTTCCATCCTTGAATATTTCTAAAATATGACTGGCTAAAATGCTGGGCAACATGATAGAACTTTTAAGTTGGTGCTGCTCTGAGCAGGAGACTGGATTAAGTGACCTTGAGAGGGCTCTTCCAGCATGACTAAGTCTGTGATTTTTTAAGTCTAAGTTATCTTATATTTCCAGTTATTTGCAACGGGTAGGAGAGAAAGTGTTCAGAAACATTTGGTTTCCCTTTAAACTTCTGGCAGAAAACAACCTGATTACATATTTTCCTTTAGTATACATTTTAATAACTACAGCACATTCAGTTCTTTGTATCATATTTAAAAATTCCAATTTTAAATAAGTCCATTTTTTAATCTTTCTTATTCTTTCATGTTCCCCCTGTTGCAGTGCAGGGCAATAGAGGAAAGTAAGTAACATGATTTGAATGCAAATATAAACTTCTTTTTTTTTTTTTTCTTAAGAGCAGTTGCTCAGACCTGTAGAATGAATAATGAGGAACCACAGTTTGACTACCCCTATTGATCTATGTACACAACATCACCTCTGTGCTTACAGATCTTAGGTGCCAGGGTTCTGTACCAAACCTTTCATATTCTTTTTCTACTTGTTTTCAGATCAGAACTGAATGACAGAATTTACATTTATATTTGTTATTAACCTCTTTTCTGACTGCTGCAATAGATGGTGTAAGATCCAGTATGGCAGCCTCACTCAACTGCCAAAATTTCTTCTCTGAAATAGCCTATGTGGTACAGAGATTTAAGAAAAATATACAGTTGTGACTTCATAATTAAAAGCTATGTAAAAATAAATGTAAAAGAGAGCTAAATCATGCTTAGTCAAGCAATCTTAATTCTGGCATTTTTTGATACTGGAATGTTTGACTTTCAAACATCTAATTTTTGTGTCAAAAATATATTAAGTGCAACCTCATGATTTAATATATTTAATGTAACTTTTGTATCTTATTAGGTTTAAATAAGGAAGATGTCAAGAATGCCACACAAATAGAAACTAAGTCAATTTTGACAGTTAAAATGAGCTTTTCAGAAGTGTACTCTTGGTCATATTCACATAGTACTCTGGGCACTGCAGTGAAATGATTCCGGAGCTCAGCCAGGTGACAGTGAGAGGAGGGCTCTTGGATCTGGTCACACAAATAGGGTTGCATGCAAAGAGAACCAGAAGGACTCAGTAAAGGATGGGACCCTGTGCAGCAAGGGCTGCTTTGGACCCTGAGCCCCAGCTGGTCCCCCTTGTTCAGCACCCCAAACTCAGCCTCTGCCTTGAGTTCCAGTAACTGACAGCAGCAGGGCCTCCAATCCCACACTTGTGATGGGACCAGTGGAACCTCAGGAAAGGGTTTCTTTCAGTGAAAAAATGTTTACTCATTTCGAAACTAAAAATGGGAGTATGATAGTTCTTATTCTGCTTATTTTTTGCTTGTGGAATCATTAGACATCATTAGGGGAAGCTTTCAAACGCCTTGAATCAAGAGTGCTGATCTTAATCACATGAATATTTTTTTGTTGCTGTTCTGAGATAGCTGAATGTATCTCCTCGTGTCCTTTCCTGGGTCTAAAAAATCCCAGAAATATTACACTTTCTCAGAAATGCTTTCTATTATGTTTTCCTTTCTTTTGTTTCACTAGTGTACTTCAGAACTGCCTCATTCAAGATAAGAGGTTATGCTTTTCATATACCACATTTGCTTAGCCACAGGCCAAAATAAATACTACCAGTACTGAAACCTCAAAGTCCTACTTACAGCAAGTATGGCACTCATTAGCAAGCAAAACAACACACAGACTAATGAAATATTTTTGAAGAATAATACTGAAAAGTAAGTCTGAAAAGTGTGTTTTCTTGGCATTCATTCACAGATCTATATAAAAATCAAGGTTAAGAAGAAGTGATTGTACTTCCTCTTTGTTACAAACCTTTCTTACAAAGCCATAAATATTCCAGCTTGCTGTGAAAGAGTTTCAGCAAAGATAACAGTGCCTCAAGCACAGAAAATACTTAGTGTGATGCCACTTTCCACAAGATATCTATGACTGTAAAGGTGTATAATGCAAACACATTTCCATGGATGTTCACCAATAGTCCTTGAATCTCGTCAGTCTCTTTAGAGATGATTATCTCATTTTTCTAAAAATTTTTGAGTCTTTACAGGCCTGTTTCAGTATAATAAGGAGAAGCTGTAAAAATGTCATGATCTCCACCCCGACAACTAAACTAAATATATTAACAACTGAAATATGTCCTCTCCATTGTCTCAGCAGGTGATGGAAAAATTGCTGTGCGTACAAATAGAATAAAAGCTTTCTCAAAACTCTGGGAAAAAAAAAAGTGCCTTTATTTTATTTGATAGCAAGCTATAAATGATACATATAAAAATAAACTATACCCCTCTGAACTATTATTAGGCTGTAATTTTAACCTATCAATTCTTAAAGCCATGCTTTACAGAATCTTCTCTCATGGTTTACAACCTCAGAGGCATCCCTCTGGTACTTGCCCAAAGGTTGGTTTTTATTCTCAATTTAGAACCATTTCAGACCCAGAGTTTTTCTCAAGGCTCTATGTGACATTCCAAAAAAAAAAAAAAAACAAAACACCAAGTTTATCACCACAGATTTAAAATTGGAGTTATTCCCAGATGAAAAAATAAATAATAAGAAGATTCAGTGTAAAATTTATGAACATGCCTGAGAAACATAACACTTAAAATGATCTCTTTTGTAAGATACCTGCATCTGCAAAACACCTGGAGCCTCTGAAGGCTCTAGAAGAGGGGGATAAGTTATATCCACCCAAACAGTTCCATTAGATGTATATTTCCAAGCCCTAGATCTTGCAGAATATTTCCCATATGGGGAAGTTTTGTCGTACCATTTGAGTTAAAAAGGCGAGAAGAGTGATGCCCCATATGCGAAGTAGATCTTTTGTAGATAATGAGTTGATCTCTACCAGTTTTTTAAATCCATTTTCTGGGAACTTTTCCTTTTTTCCCTGTCTTTACCAATTCTGGTGCTCTGAAAGCCAATTGAAGTCGAAAGAATATACTCTACTGGGTATGTCAAGGCAGATCATATCACTGGAACAAATAATACCTCTAATGACAAAATAAAAAATTAAACTGCTTTCAAATATAGACCTAAACCCTGTGGATGATTGGGAAACACTCTAGATGATTTCTAGACTTCAGAAAAAAATAATTTCAAGGTTTATATACTATTTGTGGCCCTTTTTTATTCCAACTAGTGTTGGATACAACATACTAGTGTTATGGTGTTTTTATACCTAGTGCTCAAACAGCTACTTCTCCTTTCTCCATTTTTCCCACCCCTATTTGCTTCTCCAGGCAAGATAAGCATCCCAACATTTATAAGTTTAGGAATGCAGGTGGCGGAAACAAGCAGGTGGAAAGAGGGTGGATTGGGTTGAGTATAATTGTGCAACAGGTGCCGGGTTTGTTATATATGTTAGTACTCCTGGCAACAAAGAAAGAATTTTGACCAAATAAAAGATAATATATGCAAGTTCTTTTATTTGCTATGTTTTTGCCAAGCTTTTAATGAGACTAGGCCTGTCTGAAGGTATAAAACTAGGATAGTGTAACATTTTACCTGCAGAAAATTACTTTACACCCTCAGGAAAAGAAATTCTGATCCTTTTGAAGTAAGTATCTTTTGAAGAAACAGAATGCATGGGGATGAAATACCTTGTCTCTGGTAGTTTTTGTACTTTGGGGGTGATTTGAAAGAAACAACAGGCAAGGAAGTATCTCTGCCTCATTTATTTTTCCTATAATTGTGTTTAACCTTCTGCATAATAAGGTATCAGTAACTCACAAAGGATCAGAGGATTATATCTGCAATTTACAGTTGGGCTAAACTCCCTATAATCAGGAACAAAATTAAAATCTGAGTCAAGAAGAGAATGTGATGTGTTTGACACGTGGGATTCTCCTGGATGGTCAGTTCACAGCACTGTGAGCATAATTCAGCAATATCTACACTCACTTGAAGCATATTACCCTAACAAAAAATTTGTTTCCACTGCTAATTTTTATTCCACAAATTGCCAGCTATCTGGGAACTCCTTAGAAAGTAGGAGTTTTGGTTTAAAATGTTGGTTTGAGGCCATTACCAGCTGCCACTTTATGCATTATCACACTGTCAGTAAAAGTCTATAAATATGTCATTTTTAGGAAAATATGTTTTTCCTATATTTTTACTGTGTGTAAGTGTTCAAGCATAACAATTCTACCAGAAGCACAAACTTAAAAAAACACTGATGAAGCCAAATGGCAACCTGTTCTGGCACCTCAGTTTATATCTTAATTTAATGAAAGACCCCTTCTTTTACAATTATTATACTATGTATAAGACCCCTGAAAGCAATCCAGCTAAGTAATAGCAAGCTAAATGATACAAAAAATATTTGTTCGCCCCTGAGATGGCAATGTTTTGTATTCATGAAATCATTAATTAATGTCTCTCACACTGGTGAAATTTGCATTTCAGGACTACTGAGGGGGACAAAAAGAAGTAATTTTCTTTTAAAGCATATATACAATAATTGTTGTGGGCATCAGAATGTATATGCTCATTACTGTCTGGTTTAAAAGTTTCAAACATACCCAGAATACTCCAAATTTCCATCATACTTCAATGTTCATTCTGGTAACACTAAAAGAATGAGTAAAACAGAGCACAGCTTGGGGCATGTTAACAGAGTTGATGGCTTAAATCTATCCAGTGGCAAATTACCTTTGA
>VYZQ01022293.1:0-36345 GCA_013400655.1 Mystacornis crossleyi
TGATTATTTTTGAGTTCTGGGTTTCAAAATGCAGCCACAAATAGCTGTTTGGCTCTATAAAGCTAAAATGTTGGGTGCATGTAGTGATTATTTATTGTCAGACTCTTAATCTGACTGGGATAAGTGAGAAGCTGATGGTGGGATCCAAATATTTCCACATTTTCCAAGTTGGAGATTAGGTCCAAATGTTTGCGATGATCCTTCCCAAAATGCCTAATCCCAAAGGGTGTAGCACTCCCTGCCCATCTTTGGGCTTTCAGCTCAAGTTCTTGAGTTCAGTTCCTGTCCCTGGTCATCCCATTCTGTCCTGCAGAGAGGTAAGGGGAAGACAAATCTGAAGGTCATTTGAATTGCCGGAGCCATTTGTATTTTCTATATTTGACATCTAGCTGGGGAGGAGGGTTTGCTCTACACTACATTACTGTTATTTTAAGGTATTGGTTTGAGTGCTTTGGACAGTTTCGTGCTTTATTTGTAATCTCAATAGATGTTTATGTGATACAGAAAACCTAGTCTAGGATTCCTGCTGCTCAGTAAAAATTAAGGGGTAATTGGAAAATATCCAGCTGGGTCCAGTTTTTCAACTTAAGTCAGATGCCTGATTAGGGAGTCCAAAATGTGGATGAGAAAGCCAAAGTGCACAAGTAACCAGTGTCTCCAAGACACCAGACTGTCTCTGAGCACGTCTCTGGCACTACCATTTCTCTTGATTTATAGGAATAAGCATGGTAACATTGTGATATTTGTTGGCAAAACGGTAACTTCTCGTGGCAGCCTCTGCAGGCTTTAGGCATCAGTTCAGCAAAACACAGAACCATCCGAGCAACTCCATCTCTGCTGGACGGGATGTTTATATGTTTACTAAATTTTGAGCACATGAGTAGCTTTGTTGGTTACTACATTTTGAAGCGACACATTTAAATGATTTACTGACCTGGGGCCTACATGCATATGTGAATATTAAAAATGGAAATTAAAGCATTCAGTCCAGATTGTGAATCTGAAATACATCTTTTCAAGGCAGTCTTGAGGATTTAAACAAACATTTTCCATTAAGTTTAATGGAAGATATGTGCCTTAACTCCTGTAGTCTGCTTTGAAAAGCATCAGTTGTGTGTTCCAGTGTGAAGCCCTAAATGCTGGATGTCTTTGCATTGTAGGTACATTCTCGGCTCTGAGGGTCTTGTAACATCTGGTTACTGTTTTGCATCAGGATGCTCACTGTCCTTGTCACACTGTGTTGCCAGCCCCTGCAATTTTATCTTTAGCTTCATGGTACTTATCTTAAAATAACAATTCCTCATCCTGAATCAGTACAGTTTCAGTTTCTAGTCTTATTTCTACTTAGCATGTGTTGCAGGGGGAGAGGAACATTTACAGCTTTTAAATTCCTGAAGGAAGCACTTGAAACACTTGACAGCATTAACCGTAAGTGCTCAGAATCCCGAAGGGAATAGGAATTTGATAGACTTGTGCATGCGTTTTTAAATCTTGAGGCTTTAACATCAGTCTCCTGACCTGTTGCATTGCTGGGGGAGCATTTGGTGCCAACCTGGCACACGAAGCCTCACAACCTCCCACATGGGCATCAACCAGACACATGCACTGGGAGGCTGGGTCTGTCCTGCTGTTTTTAGCATGAACCTCAAGCTGGATGCCTCTCCTACCTGTCTTTCTGGAAAGCACTTACAGTTGTCCCAGCTTCTCACGTTTCTCGATACTCTGCCTTCTTTTTAGTGGTGCTCCAGGGATCCCAGATTGGTGCAGCAAATGTAATTTCTATGTGCTATTTGTAGAACTGCTTTGGTTTTTTTGGAGGTAAAACTCTTTTCCTTCAACTCTGCCTTTTGTTCGTAGGCACGGTGCTTGAGGCAGAGCATTGCATTAAAGATTTATGTAAAGCAGGGGCTGGTCTCTGAAGCAGGAGGATAAAGCTGTGCTTCAGAATGCTAATGGAGAGCTGGAGCAGTTTGAGATGTGCATAATGCGGCACCGGTTGTTAGAGCCTGATGTCTCATCAGGAGAGGGAGACTTGCACCATGTTGATCTTTGCCACCCTGTAACTTTGAGGATCGTTCACAGTTCAGTGTAGGTGAGGGAACAGAAACACCCTGCAGGCAGGCCCTGCCAGGAGCCCTGAGAGTGCACGGGCTGGGAGGAGTGAAGGGAGTTTGGCTCTGGAGCTGGGATGGCAGCAGCCACTGCGCCGAGCTCCAGTTGTTGGGAGGAGACCACAACCGTGTGATTTTGTTCTCTCTCTGCCCAATCCTCCCTTTCCCAGCTGGCATGAGCAGGATGTGGCGGTGAAGCTCAGATTATGTTTCCTTCACTGAAATCTCTCTGATAACTTCTGCAGTGACTGAAATGTATGGAGAGTGGCCTTTCTTCTGTCCCTGGTTCCCCAGTGCCATCTTGGTAGGGAATCCAGGGTGTCTGTCAAACATTGAGACACTTGTGAAAATTTACAAGTGCACCCAAAAGCACTGGTGTGGGGGGCTTCACTGAGTACCTGGCAGCTGCTGCAGTGCTGCTGGAAACCTGCCTTGTGGGAGAGCACGAGCGTTCCTGCAGAGCTGGGAGCAGGGACTGTCCCAGCCCCATCCCCAGCAGCTTGTGCAGAGCCAAGCAGCCTCTGTCTGACAGCACTAACCAGATATCCTACAGCATATGGAGCTTCCCCTGGGCTCCGCAGCTGTGCACAGGAACCCACAGCACTCCTTCAGAACAGCGCTGTTTGCTGTTCATGGCAGGTGCAGCTCCTGTTCCCCACTTGGCAGGCAAAGCTCCTTCCTGTCAGGAGGCACCCAAAGCTCCCAGGGACTTGCCAGCCTTCAGCCGTGCATTAATGTATTGCTGAGCTGTTTCTTTGGATGTAAAGGCACAACAGGAAATGGGGCTTGTATTCATGGAAATGTAATTATGTATGTTGTGTAAACTAACTAGTAAAAGTAATTCTGGAACTCATAACAGGACAAGATTTGAATACTTATTAACCAAAACAATGGCAGTTACTGTGTAGGTTGGAATAAACATCTCTACCCAATAGGAGAGACTGTGTTGTCCCATCCTCCTTTATAGTCCTGGCAGCTGGAAGTGACCGTCCTGCAGGCCTTGTGTAGGAGGTTTTTTGCAAATGTAGTCTTGGATTGTCTCTGCTGTGTGGAGATCCTGCAAGTTACAGGATAAAAGACTGGAACAAGCTTGCCTGCATAGGCGGTGCCCTTCCAGCTAATCTCCTGAAGATAGAATCTGTATATCCCTTTGAAGTCATTCATGGAGAGCCATAATAATGTGGAAATCTCTTGGACTGTCTCCTTCTGCCAGCAGCTCCAGCTGGGATCACAGACCAGACTGCTGCCTTGAATGTGTGAGAAGCAAATGCTGCTGGAGAACTCTGGACATGCAGAGGGTGGTGGTGTTAAACAGCCTTGTCAAGGGATGAGCGGGGTAGGGTTTGATTTGAGGCTGGAATGTCAGCCAGAGCAGTGTTAACAGCTCAAGTGTGAAACAGCTCTAAGTTGGAGAGCCCAAGGTGTGGTTGCAGATGGTCCTTGTGGTGTGAGCTCCCAGCTTACATCAGCTGAATGAAACAATTGCACTGCCTGTCACTGGTGTGTCAGACCCCAGGACTGAGTTGGTTTCAGTAATTTCACCATGTACCTGAATTAATATAGTAGACTGCAACACTCTCATTTGCAGTTTGTTTTGAGGTAAGGCTTTCACAAATTGGAAAGTCCAAGCCCCCGTCCTCTTCACATCAATCATCTGCATGGAGGACACCAGCCAAGTGTGTATTTTAACAAGAACACACCTGGAGAAGTGCCTGGGGGTTTTTGCTCTGCATTTGCCAGAAGCAGGTAATGCCAGCTGATAACTCTTACAAGAGAAAGTTATGAGAAACTTGAGTTATCCTGGTGCAAATCACCTTGGTTGCAATGTGAGTAGAGCTATAGATAAAGATTGGCCAAGTTGTTAATCCTAAGCAAGGGGTAGTTTTCTAGTTCTCCTAAACTGTGGAATAGGAATTGAAAAAAACCAAAATCTATTTCTTCATTTTTGTGGTCTCCATTTTTTGTCAATGCCTGTGATGTAGGACAGCTAAATGTCACTTGGCTTACCTGTTGTGTCTTCAGCAATGAATGCAGGCAGTCGTCAGTTCCCAGTGGCTTTCAGCATCTCTGCAGACAAGCACTGGAAATAGCTTTGCTGATGTACAGACAGTGTCGGATCTAGAACTAACAGGTTGGCAGTGACAAGTTGTTGTTTCCCAGCAGCTTTGGAGGACAGGATATACTTGAAATAAATCTATCAGGTAGGATTTCAAATTGGCCAGGGCTGTAAGTTACAGTTTATTGAGCTTATTTATGATGTGGTACCTAGGAAATGAAATGGAGAAATGTCAAGTGCTTTCAACACCAGCCAGCACAGTTTAATGCCCCCTCCCCCTTGCTTGGAAGCTCTGTCTTGGCTTCATGCCGGAAGCATATTATTGTAATAAAACACATTCACATTCTAGGTGGTAAATGGAATTTACCCAATAATTAAAACTAGAAATAAAATACATTCATCATCATCATCTCCATTCCCAGCATAGCTGACATTCTTACCACTATATATGGTATAAAAATGTGCACCTTGGACTTTTTAGCTGTTCATGGTGTAATGACCAAATCCATCTGTGAGAGTCTTGGGAATTGAAGCTGAAGCAAAACCACACAAAAGCTAGATCTGAGCAGTTCCCATAAATGATGTTTCCATAGTCTCTTCTCCTGAATTTGGACTTTGGCCCAGGCTGAAGCCCATCTTCCTTCCAGACTGCTGGTTGTTACCATTGTACAAAGAACAGCCTCAAGTTCCTCAGCTGAGTAACCATCTGTCTGCCCTCCCACACAGACACCTGAAGATGAGATAATGTTGAAAAGAAAACAAATAATTTAAATAATTTTAAAGCCTCAAATGCATCTTTCTGCAGTCTTTAAAGTTTTCAGTGTATTTTTTTAATGTGTTAATAGAATAGGTATATTCTTAGAGGTAAAGTTTGCTTATTACATTAGAGTTATGCTATTCCGTTTGATAGAATTGTTTCATAATTGTGCAAAGGGTCTGTGCAAATGCACAAATGAGTTGGATTCAGTCCTGGGGGCCAGCAGCCCTTCTGCAAACCTGGGGACTGGGAAGAGTGACATGAGCCCTGCAGTCTGCTTTGCAAGTTATATCTCTTCATGCAGTCCTACTGAGTAAAGCCTTAGTAAGCAGTCATATAATCCAGTACAAGCAGCACAACTGAGCACAGCAATTTCTTTTCAGAGGAGTCCTTGCTAATATTAGGATAAACTTACACAAAATAGAAAAATTAAAGACAACTTTGAAATGAATCCTGAAATGCAGCTAGAGGGATCTTGGATTAAAAACCTCTTGTGTGCTGCTTTGTGAACAAACAACTTCATCCATGATAGATTGTGAGCCCTGAGCGTACATAACAAGGCAATTAAGAGAAAGCACAGTCAATGGAATAATATTGCATTATCTTTTTGTTTCACATAAGTCCTGTATCTCCTTTCCACTGCCAGTTTGCTGTAAATTGCACCTTGTCATTAATAGGATTATTGATAAATCTGCCAAACAGAGCCTCTGCAGAATTTAGTGTTTGCTAAAATGCCTCCTTCACCATTTAAAAGTGTCACTAATATGCTTTAAACATAAATCTTGTACAGTTAATACTCTGGGTTACAGCCAGCAGCAGGTAGAGCTTCGTGGATCACTAAAGCTGGAAGACAGGGACGCATGCCTGCTGAGGGATGCGGTGTGTCCAGCTGGTGGAATTTTTTCAAGTCTGTAAATGCTTGAAAGTAAATTTGCCCTTCTCCCATGGGGCACATTCGGGGGTGAATTCCACCCTGGATAAACTGGCTTGTGCCACGATCGAACGTTCACCAGACAAGTGGCATTTCCCTTGCTTTCACCCTCTCCTGCAGCTTCCTTGGAGGCCCCAGCTGTGTTGCAGGTGGCTCCAGGCTGTGCTGCTGGTGTTGGCTCTGTGGGTGGCTTGTGCTGGCCTTGGCCATAGGGACACAGTGATACACAGGTTCAAAGTTTGATGGCCTCTGGGTTGGCTGAAGGATGTGGATTCACGTCCAGCAACTCAAAGCTCTTCATCTCCTGCCAGCAATGGGGCTGTGTGTCACACATGTCACACGCTGTCCCTCTGCCTGGACCCGGGGTGGATGGCTGCAGGGCATGGGCTCATTTGGGGATAAAAGACAGAATTGTGGCTGGAACTTTCTCCAAACCAGTTCTCTTTGCAGAGTAGCATCACATCTCTGCAGCTTGGGTCTGGGTTTCAGCCAGCCGCTTCCCGCCCTTTGTCATCCTGTCCTGTGAGGGCATCGTGGCACCTGCAGTGTGGCTGTGCAGGGAAAAGGGCCAGCGATGCTGGGTCTCCTCTGCCCTTTGACAGCTCCCCAAATCCTCCCTGCATGTTGTGGTCCCACAGGCGCTGAGTGGGATTCCAGAGCGGGGCCTGATAGTAAAGGTGCCATTGCCCATCACTCCCATTTATTAGGAAGAGTTATGTTGCAGGATTATCCTGGACTGCTTTGCTCCTGCTGGGAAGTGCTTTATTACTGACAGATCTGAAAGCTGCAGAAGGTTTGTAGAAATGAAAATAAATGATTCTCCCATCTCTGGTGAGAGCCACAGATCATCTGTTACTCCTTTTGGTGTCCCACCTCCAGCTTCAATCCAGATTGTTGTCTGGACCATGAGCTCATTCAGGTGGTCATTGCTGCACCCAGCGTGCCCTGTCTCTGTGTAGTACTCTAGTACACAGTCCAGCTCAGGCTGAAATAGCACAACTGGATTTAATCATTTGCTGGAGCTGTGTGGTATCAATCTGATATTGTAACAGGACACAACAGACGTGCTGTGGTACCATCCTGATGTTTTCAGGACAGTGACCAAATTCAGGCCAAGCAAGGCTGGTGCAGAGCCATTCCTTGAGATCTTCATTACCAATGTGGTGATGTTCAGATACTGCTGGAGTCTGTGGCCTGCACAGAGTAAGAGCACTGACCGCTGTGTGCTCCTGTGGTCCCTTCTCTAGCCCATGTAGAGCAGCCACTGAGGCCTCCTGCTGATTTAGAAGCCATTTAGAAGATGGTTGTTCTCGCAAAGCAGCAGTTTGTCAGACTGTAATTTTAAAATTACATTGTGTTTTTCTAGGACTTGGCAGAACTTCTCCAGGACTTTTAAAATAGTACACCAAAAAAGCTCATTCCTGGTGCAATAGAAAATGAAAATGAGGAAGAGTGATTTGAAATGAACTGTTTGTTTGGGAGCTGGGTTTTTGTTTTGGTTTTTTCTAAGAGAATGCTGCCTGAAACTCCTGCTTTTGAAGATGTATTCCCACGCTGAAATGCAGGGTTCCTACAGAACAGCCTGGCTGGTGTTTTAGAGGTCGATATTTGTTGACTATTTCAGTGATGTTGCCAGTGCACAGCAGTGGTGTCCCGCAGAGGAGGGCTGCAGGCATGCCCTGAGATAAATTAATTCAAAGGTAGGCACTGCCTCTTGGCTGCTTTCATCCTTCTCCCGCCAGGTTCACTGTGCTGGAGTGATTGCAGCACACACCTGGAGTTGCCATCTTTCACTGGGTGACAAGGACAAACATCTTTGCCTTCAGAGAGACTGAAGGTTTCTCTATTGTGTGTCACTGTGTCTGGGGAGCACGTAACTGCATGTCACCTGTGACAAACGCAGCGTTAGAAATAAGTCTGCTGTGGGTTAAGAGCCTCTATCTGGAGGTTATGTGGCTGTTATGCTACTAAATGTCACTTTAACTTACAGAGTCTCACTCCAGCCTTATTTCTCAGTGCTTCGGTTGGTGAGCGCGTGGTTTTGTTGCTGCTCCTCATGGAGTGCATAACTCAGTGTGAGTAAAGACACCCATCTGAAACCATAATGTACAACTACATTAAGCCCCATTAGTTAAGAGTCTGACTGGTTACAGACGAGGGTAAAATGCCCATTTCATTGGTGCATCTGTCTCTTCTCTGTGTGTGTGTGTTTAATTCTTTGAACAAAGGGTGGGGAATTAAGAGGCACCTCTGTGATACACTTGGGGCCATTTTGAGCCAGCCCAGGTGTAGGAGAGCAATCGTATTTTAATCATCTTTGTGAGTCATCACAAAAAGTGCCAGCTCAGGTTTGATTGCTGAGATCGTGTTGTTGCTGAAGTGCAAGACATGGAGTAGAAGGAACACAACGTGGTATTTAGCTGCAAGACTGAGCTCAAGATGCTGACAGTTTGAAAAAGCTCGGTTTTGACTTCATGTGCCAAACAAATTTACTGTCGGAAGAACACGTTGGCCACGCGATGATGTCATTTTCAAAGAGTCACTTTACAGATGGTGCCCATAGCTCAGCAGAAGGCTTGGTCTGAATACAAAGACCTCTTCAGGATTCTTTAAGTCTCCTGGTTGGAAGAAAGCCAGTACTGATGTGATACTGAAATGCAGGTAGTGAAACTGCTCATCCGGTAAAATTCCTGCCTGAACTCACTTGAAAATCAAAAGTGTCATTGAACTGCCTAGAGAAGGTGAAAATTGTCGAAGATTTGCAGATGTGAGAGAGAGGAAAAAATATCTGAGGGTTCTACAGAGGCTGGAGACAGGGTGCTGGACCAAACCCTTTCTTTGTGGAAGGGTCGTTTGGAACTTGGAAGCTCCTGGAGGCTTTTGTAGAAATAAGCATTGAATAATGGTGGACTGAGCTCCAGAATAACCTCTTGACTCTGGCTTCTCATGGTGTGTGGTGTGGCAGTGAAGAGGAATGAAGAGCTGGTGTGACATGAAAAGCTTTAAAAGTGGGGGATTTGGGAATTTTGAAATTGAGTTCTCACAGAGAAGTCACTCAGCTGGCAAAATGGACTACAGTCCTGAAAAATGGTGGTGGATTGTACCAGACATGAGATGGAACTTTTTCCCCCCATGTAATTGTGGTAGCCATCTAAATGCTCACTATGGTAATACAAATTTTAAACAAGAAAGCAATTATATATTTATGAATGGTAGGCACACACTGAAAAATGCCCTGGACAATCAAGAAGAATGTTGGTCATTAGTGTGGTAAAAGATGTATAATAGGCTAAATCACTTAATTTCCCACACATTTCCGGATTTGGCCAGTGGGAAAGATTTCACTGAAACAATCACAAGACAGACTGAGATAATCTTGGCCAATATCCTCCTTTTTGACAAAACAGATTCTAATAATAAAATCCTGTGTTTGATCACTTATTCCAGTGAAAGGCTTTTCGTGGCCCTTCCTTTTCATAGTGTTTAATAGGCTGTAGCACCACTGCCAACCAGCCCGGAGCAGGAAGGGAAGGAGAGCTTTGTGCTGGCCTTGGCAGGAAGGTCAGGGCACAGATCTGGCCAGAGTGCAGTGGCATTTGCAGGGACCAGCTGGGGGCTTTGTTAAATGTGTGGGATGGAAGTGAATGGGAGCACTGGTGTGAAGGGGGGGATCTTCACAGATACCTCTATTTAGATGATTGTTCTTGAACAAAATGCTTATTACACTGTGGAGGGCATTCACGTGTGGGTGAATTCCTTGTATTTCCCAAAAGGGCTCCCAGGCTGGGACTGACAGGGACTCTTGGCCCCACTGAGACACACGGAGCTCTCCAGGTGAGGTGATGTGACTGCAGGTGTGCACTGCCGAGCAGATAAATAGCTGTACATCTCTGCTTTTGGACACTGCAGCTTCTCTGGAGTTTAAACAGCTAAACCTCTTTAAAGAACTTAAATATCCAGAGCTCTAAGACTGAATTATGTCTTGTTCTGTTCATGTAGCACAGTGTGGTGTTTTCGAGCAATCTCTGAGTTGCTGGGTTGGGGGTTTTTTTCACTGACTATTAAAAGGCACCCGATTCTACCATGTTGCTTTAAAGCCTGAGTATTTCAATTTTGTGGCTATTTTAAGCAGGGATCCTTGAAATCCCTAAGAAACCAGCCTGTTTCTCTGAGTCCCAGGCATGTCTTCTGAAAACACTGTAAATGTCATAAGACGCGATTTCACTGTACGGCTGCCCAGAGCAGACATATTGATGTTATTTAGCCTTCACTTGCCAAGCTGAGTGTTAGGATTGGGTTTTCACATGCGAGGCAGCTATCGGCTTTTCAGATAGCCATATTTTCATAAGCTGCATTTGGCTGTCACACCTTCTCCTGTAGTTTCTTGATATGCAAACAAGTCTCAGTTATATATGCTCCTGGCGTATAAACTGATATCCCTGAAGAGTTCCTGATTATCCTTCCATTAACTTTTACTCTCCTCTGTCTCCCTCGGGAAGGTACCAAGTAGTCTTTCCTCCATCATGGGTTTCCAGCTGGTTACCTCCCTGCTTCCCTCCTAAATAGATTCTCTCAGTAGGGAAGTACAGTCTGTGAAATTTCAGTGCCATCTAAAAGTACAGCAGGGACTGCTGAAATGGGAATTTGAAAATTTGAAATGCAAGGAGAGCATCCTGGATCTGAAGGTGCCCTCCTCAAGAACGGAATAACCACACACCACATCTAAATGCAGAGTTGTAGTGGAGCCAGGAGCAGGGGCTTTGCTGTTTGTACGTGGGGTTTCAGCTCCTTAGCTGTACTGCTGGAAACTTTAAGGGAGGCTTGTGTGAGGCTCTGCCATTTTTACTTTTTCTGGTCTAATTAGTATTGTTTCCAAACCAACATTCAGCCCCACTTCTTGGTTTCACTCAACACTGCACACTTCACAACATTCCTCCCTTCCATGGTTTTCCCTTTATGGAGTTCAAATTCTTTCTCAGTAGGATTCCTATACCCTGTGTCCGTCATAGCTGCAGCTGGGGCCATCCTAGCAAAGCATTCAGCAATGAAATCGTCACCTGTCCTTGTCCATCCTCCTGCAAACTCATGCAGCAGTGAATGTTTGTGTGAGTACAACCTGAGTCCTGTTCCCAAAGACCAGGCCCATGGAGGGTGTATTGCACTGGGAACCCACCCATGCAGGTTTTTGCACACGCTGCTGGTTTGACCCCTAATCTCTATGATTATTTAAATTCTAAGTATTCCTAAATGAGTCCTTGAGGCCTTGTGCTCTCACATATTCCTGTTTGGTTTATATCCAGTTGATGAAGGGCTGTGTGTATCTTCTAGTTACTGCCTTAAATTGAGCATAAAGCAGAATTCTTGTCAATATTCTTTGTCTGCAGCAGGATGCTGGCTCAGCTTCTTTAGAATTATTCAAACTGAAATAATTTTTTAGTTGACTAAATGTTTCAGGACAAGTTGCACATTTCTGGTTTTGGTATTAGCACTTTTAGAAAATTTGCAAATACCAGAAACTAGGTTTTTAAATGTGATCTCTAATCTTGTTGCTGTAAATATTGACGTGAGCCATCAGTTGCGTTTGGGGAGCAAAGATGACTCCCCTTACCCACATGAGCAGAAGCATACTTGTGGAATACTCACACTGATTCCAAGAGCTTTTTGAGGCCACAGAACAGAATTAAGATGGCAAGAGTATGGCCCTGGCTATGAGGTGATGCCAGACCTACTTTGAGCATGTGATTCATCCGATTTCCCATGCGGAGTGGAAAGTCAAGGGTTTTCTTCAATTGCATGTATAAATCTACAGGCTTGAGAGATTACAGGTGACATTAGACTCTTCCTTTTGCAAATACTCTGTGTTTGCATATCTGTAGATGCATAGTTTTACCAGAAATTCCCCTGTGGAGTTTAACATCCTGTGTCTGTGTCTGTCTGTGCAGGTCTGGAGCCTGAGAAGATTAAGTAAGGGTGAGACATTTAGCCACAGGGTAACAACTCTGGTGTACATTCAAATTTTGTATCAGCCAGTTTGTTATATTATTAAAATAGTACAATTTTGTAACAGTGAGAGTTGCTGCTTTTAAAACCTTACTGTTCCTCAGACAATATGCAAAGTGAAGAAATGAATATCGTTTTTATATGTTGGGTGCTATCTGTAGACACAAACTGGGATTTTCACTGTCCCTGTACAGCATGTCCTTTTCCAAGCACTCCAGAGGGGTGTCTGTGTCCCCATCTGGGCTGCCTAAACCTTAGGCAAGCTGCTGCCCTGCAGCCTTGGAGGCTGGGGGGAAGAAAACCCATGTGTGTTGTTTGGGGCTTCTTAGAGCACCAGAATAATGAGTAATTAAAGCTCTGTGCCTTCTGACAGGTCACATATCTTTTTGATCTATAGGATTTGCACCCTTGACACCATCTTTTGAGGAGCACTTCCAAAAAGTATGGAATGAATGTAGATTATGTGGGAAATATCTCAGTAGTGTGCTCACACAGCTCGACTCAGCACAGTCTCCCACTGTTAACTGGACGTGTTCTTTATGGAAATTGGCTTTGTAGCCCACATTTCAACTGCTGAAGAGTTAGGAGGTCAGCAAGTGCAGTTCAGAATTTAGCTCATTTTGTGTGTATCTTGGACCATGTTCACCCCTGGGTTTTATACCACAAAAATCAGTGGAATGATGCCAAGAAAAAGTTAATCTAATATTTACAATCAGCTCCTCTGACATGAGTGTATTTCACTGAGCTCCCTACCATAGCTCTAGGAAGGGTTCTGGTGCAGGTTCCTGAGGGTTATGATTTCTGCATGGGCACTGAGAATAACTAACAAGAGCAGGTTTTGGATGGATATTAAATCTCGTGCTTCAGGGTACGAACTATTCTCCTAACTCGGGAGCAGAAAGAGGCTGCAAAGCGTTGTGTTTCTGCGCCCTGCAGTGCTCTTGCCTGTCTGAGATGCACCCAGTGGTGGCCAGCACGAGAGGCGAGTGGGTGAGCTGGATGGACCATGGGCAGTTCCCCTGTTTCTCTGAGAGCAGATTCTTGATCCCAAAGCCGGGGCATCACATTGCTGGGGCTTTGATTGGAAGCTAAAACCTAATGTCTGCAGTCCTTTTTAATGACAGACTTCTAGCAGTGATCACAGAATTGTCTTGCAGAGTTAATTTCAGCTAATGAGCAATTAGTCAGCTCAGCAGTGACTCTCCCTTGCCCGTGTCCCTGGGGAAGGGATGCTCAGGGCTGAGCATGGTGCTTCCCTGGGGTGTTGGGAGCCTCAGCATGTGGGCCCAGCACCTTCACCTGTGCTGCTGCTTGGGCTGCAGCTCAGATTTCCTCCTTCTGAAGCAGAGGGATTTATTTTCCAGCTACAGACTTGCAGCATTATCCTAAATGTCAGCAGTCTCTTCTTTCTTTCTTTTTTTTTTTTTTTTTAATACTATTTGCAGCCAGAGAAAATCTGTCAGCCAAAGACTCCTTGCCTGCCCAAATGAAGGTTGAACTTGTATGGGCTTGAGCATATTCCAGTGGGAATGTGCTTAAATTGGGGGACAGCTACAGATGATGCTGCTGCTGCCTGGGCTCGTGCGGGAGGCGCGGGGCTGCCTGGGGTCATGCTGTGGCAGCGGGTGGTGGGACTGGGAGCGGGCACAGATGGTGCTCCAGAAGGGGAAATCCAGAAGCTCACGAGCTCATTTCTTTTAGGGAGACGTGTCCATATGTCACCCGTAGAGGATGAGAGCCTGCTCATCAGTCTGGAGCACTCTGAGGCTGCTGGGATGAAAAAACCTGAATCTATGTCTAAGCTGGAGCCCAGTGCTGGCTGTGCTGAGGGAGCCCCTGTGCTCTTTCCACCCTCCCTGCCAGGGAGGGAAGTCCTGAGTGTCTGAGTGTTCAGTGCCTCTCCTGCCCAGGGCTGAGAGGGGGACTTTGCTTGGGAGCCTGCATGGCTGGATCCATCACTGACAGGCTCAGCTCTCAGTTTTCCTGCCCACAGTCCTGTGCACAGCTCCTGGAGCTGAGTTGAAGCTCGGGCATGTGAGCACCATAAATCAGGTGCTTGGTTGTCTGTCCCCTCAGCCAGGCACTGCACACCGGAGCACAGAGACGCTTCACACGAAGGATGCCTTGCAGCTGGACATAAATCTCGGGGATGCCTCCAGACCCTGGCAATTGGCACAAATATCTCTTACATTTTTGTTCCTAATCAGGTAACTGAGCATTGCTTGAATACAGTGTAATGAACAGTGGTGATAAATTGACCTTGGTGCCAGTCAGAGCTTATGCTGCTCTTCAGAATGTGTTGATGTTTTCTGAGATAAAAATGAGACCCTCTTCCATTTAATATTTTAGCAAATCTGGGGAAGAAAAGAGGTCAACAGAAATGTTGTCCCACTCAAACTGGAGCAGTGATAAGGAAGTTACTTGAATTTCTGTATTTACATATTGAGGAGGAGGGGCGCACTTACATAAATGTGTTTGTCTCTATATAACTGCATTTACGTATGTAACACCCAAAATGCATCATTATGCATTCATATTCACATGTGGAGTCAGTCTGAGGATGTATGTGTATGTATAAAAATATGATTTACAGGTTTTTAAACCTCCCTGACAGACTCCAGGAGACCAATTTCTAAATGTATGCCAAGATTTTTGACTAAGAGACAGGTAGCAGTAGGTGCTAATAAATGAAAGAACTGCAAGTAAAATGTTGTGACATCCACCTCTCTGAACAACCTGCAGAGCGCTGGCAGAATCATCAAACCAAGCTGAGAGTAATCAGCAGGGACTGATAAAGCTGCTCTTGTAATTATTTGTTTGATATACAGCTTTCCTTCTTCCTTCTGCATAAATAGCAGAATTGCTTTGTGTAGTGTGGGAGGTTTTTTTATTCCTGTCAGGGCTTGTTCTCACCAAGATGTCATGAGAGGAGGACTGAGATCTGCGTTTTTGTTTTATTTACGGGCTTTCCATTGTAATTCTGACAGCATGCGGTGGAGACAGCATTCATTTAGCTGGGGAGAGGAGTCCTCACTCCTGCAAAGCTGTCGGTGTTGCGACGGCCTGACTCTGCCATGCTGCTTTTAAGCCTCTCTGATTCCTCCAGGTTTGGCCTGGAAGAAGCTGTTCCTGGGAGGAGGCGGCTGCTGAGGTCTGGAGTCAGTCGCTATGTTGCGCTTGTGTATTTGGATATTAAATACAATTCCCACAACAGCTTTCTTGTTTTTAAGTGTGAGTTTGATGATGCCACAGCCCAGGCTGCCCAACAAAACCACACAGCCCTGCAGGTTGACAAGCGTTAGTTATCCTTAAATAACTTCCTCTCCTCACCACTTCCACTACTGAAGCAAGAAAATCCAAGCATTGACTGATTTCCAGGCAGTCACAGTGGTGGCCCGTCAGCGACGACTGAACTGAGCCAAAAGGCTCCTGCTGATGTCAGTGGTTTCTGGGAATGCTGCCTGCGTGGTTTTGTTCCGGGATTTCCCTCTCTGTCCATGCCTGGTTGAGCTCTGACTTCACTCAGGGCAAAGTTTGCAATTTTGGGTTTAACAAAAGGTACAGTAATTCATTCCCACCCTAAGCACTCTCATTTTCCTTTTCCCATTTATATTCTATTTAGCCTCTTTCTTAAAGAAGGGAGGAAAAGGATAAAGGATAATTCCTAAGCAGAAGAAGAAAGGATAACTTTTACTTAAAAAAAAAAATTCTGTACACCAGAATAGTTTTTATATTGTCTAAGGGTTTTACCAGGATACCAGGAACTTAGGAGGAAAGGGAGGCGTAAGGGGAGAGAGAGGCACGTTAGAGCAGAAAATAGATTTCCTAGCCTAGAGAGAGAAATCCAGACTGCTGCCTTTGGCATGCATTTGAATATTGTCAAGGGCATCTGGAATATGTTGATAGCCGTTCTCCTAATAATTCTAAAATTCTGCTAATGATGAGGCACAGATTTGCCACCGGCCATGTCTGCCACGTGCACACACAGCACTGGGAAAGGGTCTGAGACATCAGAGGCTGCGTCGCTCTCCTGGCAGGGTCAGCACCAACTCCCTGTTACTCAGGAGAAATACTTCAGACTTGAACCAGATTAATGAAAAGAGAAATTGCTCTGAGACTAAGAAAAAAAGCTTTACACCCGTTGCAGTGTTGTGGGGGGTTGTTCTTGAGCGATTACAGCTCATCCTTTCAATGCCTTCTGATTCCAGGCAATGATAGCATTTTAAGATAAATAATGTGTTCATGGCTCTGCTTGTTATTGAAGGGCTTTTATTATTGCTGATGTTACATGAAAAAGAAAGTTATTTAAAAAATGTGGCACTAACAAATTGAAGCCCCCAAGGAACTGTTGCCTGAATGGGATTTTGATTGGAGTTCAATTTAATTGGCCATAAATCTTCTCTTTTCTGATTTACATTCTACTTCAGACCAGTCTACCAAACTCATGATAATCAGGTTTTCATTTTTCTCTATTGAGCAAAATACTCTGACGTGAGCATAAACAGAAGTATTCCTTCAGCAAGGTGACCTTGTTCTTGCTTGCACTGTGCTGGTAATTGATTTAATGCCTCCTTACCTATAAATTGGGCCTCTTTCTGAGGCATGTCCATCAGATTTTGAGGTAATTGGTTAGCATGGTTGTTTTTCTGGCTGCAAGGTATTTCTCATAAACCTCTAGTACAAGATCATTTTACCTCTAGGATCGTTTTACCGACATGATGGAATAAATTCAGCAGGCAAACCTACACTGGCTCTGCTACAGCTTTGAATGCACCTATGTGTATTTCTTGGAGAATTACAAAATATCTTGTTCTAGCCTGGAGTAACTCTGTGGAGTTGTAGAGCCCAGTAATTTCTGTGGGGTTCAATTTTGCAGAAGAAAAAGAAGAAAAGTTTTCCAGGCACCCTGAGGCTCCTGGCCCACATCCCCTGCTCTGGAGTGCTGTGCACCACAACACATCATAGAGCTGTCCTGTCCTCTCTGCTTCTCAGCTCTCTTTCCCGTCCTTTACCCAAGGCTGTTTTTTGTGACTGCTGGTTTAGACTTGTGAGGACTTTTCCTTCCCCTCCTCTCAAAGAAGGCTCCACCGGGTGAACTCTTTAGGGAAGTGATACGTGTGGGCAGATGAGTAAGAGGTGAGAACCAGGTGGGATCAAAGGAAACAGAATTGTCATCTAATTCTGATTAGATATCCAGAGCCATAAATTCACTTGCTGCTCTTGCAATCTCATTCATGGGAATCTCAGTAAAGTCCTCAGCTGCTGCAAGGAGTGGGTAGAAAAGGGAGGGAACCCGCACTGAGATGTAATCATTATTATTGAGATTGGAAAATATTGCAGTTAAATATTTTTCCCCACTTCTCTTATCCCTTGTACTTCCTTTGTGTTTCTAACTCATGTAGAGACTTCATTATATTGCTCATTTAACCATTTCCAACAGTACTGGGATTGACAGGTTGAGTTTTCAGCAATCTCACAACTTCATGGGCTGTAAATTGAATGTTTTAGGGCCTGGTGAAAAGGTGATAAGAAAGTTACATCTGCTACCAGTTTCCTAATTACATCAGCATCAAATACATCGAGTTTGTTAATGCCAGGTACTCTTGCTGAAAATATGTTTATAACCATGGCCTTGGCAATTGGAAGTGGTTACTTTGCAGTGGTTTTCCTTTTGTATTCTGAAACACCAGAATTCTTTTCTCCTCTTTCCTCTGCTTCCTTCCCTACAGAAGAAGCAGAAAAAAATCTGAATTTTAACTTATTATGATTATCTTCTGAATTTTTTTTTTGTCAGCAAAGATGAATAGCTGAAAAATTACTGAATGTAAAGAAGAATGAGCATCTGTTACTGAAGTTTCTGCTGAGCTCAGTGGTATTTAGGCCTTGTCTGACAGCAGTGGGCAGGTACCGAGGCTGATGAGACCTCAGTGTGTCTTGTGCTGTCCTGACAGGGGCTGTGGACAGGGTTTGTTCCCTTTATAGTGGTGGCTGGGGAGTGGACCTGGTTACTAAAACTGGTCAAGATGTTTTTCCAAAATGTTTTATTGGGAGCTGTCTTCCTTTAGCTATGGTTTTGGTGACTGTTTGATCAGAAAAGACTTTTGCAGGATTAAGATGGGGTGGGAGATGTCTCCTATCTTGATTCCCAACTCGCTCTGGATTAGGTATGTTTGTTAAAGTCTGTGCCTTGCCAAATTAACGCTTGACCTTGGGTCTCCCATACCCTTGGTTCATCCCCTGCCCCTGCTCCCTGAATGCTGGCTTGCTTGGGTGACACTGGAGCCTCTCTCATGGCACAGATGGATACCCCAGCCTCCACACCTTCCCTTACCACCCTCTCTAGCTCCTGTAATTCTGCTGGGAGATTGTCAAGATCTTGTGCCTTTCATCCCTGAAGTGGGAAGGCTTTTATTTATTGGGTTAATCCGAAAGTTAAGTGGGTGGGAAGATAAGTCGGCAGCCCCGCTCCTTTCGTCACATGGTACCAGCTCTTGTTTCCCCTTGAGAGAGGCAGAGCAGATGGAAGGCAGAGATGAAATGAAGATCAAAAATAAACAGTGTGATTAAGTTTTTGATAAAGGATAAAACACTTATCACATCAAAGGCGCTGAAAACCACATGAAATGTTTCCTGAACATTTCGTGTCCACGTAAGCATTAACTGTACTTGCCATGGGGACACGTGTAACAGCAAGTGGTGGAGCTGGAGGATGCTGGTGGGTATTTAGCCTCGTGGCTGTGCTGCAGGGCACCTGCCTGGCCCAGGAAGGCGGAGCTGGCAGCCTGCAGCCATCCTCTGGCACCTTGAGCCTCTCCTGCCACAGATCAGAGGGACCGTGTTATGCGCATACTTAGGACTCCTTTAAGCCTCTTTAGTCTTCCAGGTTTGGGCACTGGTTTTCCAGAGGTTTCAAGGCACTTGAGGATGCAGATAGGTGAAGAGTTTGTGGGTGTCTTTTCTCCCAAGCACTGGTGATCCTTTGGTTCCCAAGCATTGGTGGTCCTTTGGATGCTTTAGCTCAGTGAATCAAGTGCTGAAATATTTTTGTGTAAGCAGAATCATTTGTAGTGAGATGTGTCTATGCCTTTTTTCATCACTGTGTTGAAATACTAAGTGGTGCTAGACAGTGAAGAAAGATAAAAAGGTCTATATTGCCATTATTTTTAAAATGGTGGTGCTAACTGCTCTGGGTCACTGCTGGTGGACATTACCATTAATTTTGGTAAAATTAATGCAAAATGTTACCAGCCCAGCCCAGCCCAGCAGCATTTCTTTTTTCCAGGTAGTGCTGAGTCCAATCTGCTTTTGTTTCCAGTTTATCACCTTGTTTTTCTGTGGGCAAGGAAGGAGGCACATGCCCTGCCTTCTGCCACATGGGAGGTTCTTTGTAACAGAGACCAGTCCCAGAAACAGTCTGCCCCTGGATTTTCCTTTTGATATTTTTAACCAGTGCACAAACGTTTTCCTATCTCCAGGTCTCAGCCCTTTGGAGCACAGAGTAAGTTTAAATGCCGTGTGTGTGCAGCCACCTGTATCATCAGTCATTTTGTATGTTGGAGGTGGAAGTTTGCCCTTCACTAACATCTCACCGGCAGCACTTCCTCCAGAGCACCATTTATCAACTGAAATTGGCATCTGATTTGCTTCTGAAATGAGAAGAACAGCAGAACATTGTGTGTTAAATTGGTTGAAAGTTCATGGAAGCAGCTGCTGAAAGTTCACATGCTTAAATCATTCACTTCAGGTTAAGTCCAGGAGGATTGCAAGAGAGGTTTTGAGTCATTTTTACCACAATCGAGCTGTTGTTTCCAGGAAAAGCGGAAAAAACTTTTTACGTCAAGATGGACTTCTTTACAAATATCTAATAATCTGGACTCAATTCTTACTTGCCAGGGTTTATATGAAAAAGCTCAGAAATGGGGCAATACTTAATGAAAAAATGTGTGTTAGAATCACAGAGAAGCTAATCAGAAGGGACCTCTTGTGGTCATTAGTCCAAGCTCCCGCTTGAAGCAGGGCTTGAAGTTTGCTCAGAGCCTTGTCTAGCTGAGTTTTGAAAGTCTCCCAGGATGGCAATTGAACATCCTTTCCAGGTCGCTCTTCCAATTTCACACAGTGCTCAGGGGATGATTTTCTCTTCAGCTGGAATTTCTCTGCTGCAGCCTGGAGTGCTGCCTGTCATCCTGTCACTGTGCTCTTCGGGGAAGGGTCTGCCTCTGTCTGTGGTGCCTGTCTTTTTCATCATCCAAAGAGTTCAGTAAGACAAATCTCCTCGGTTGTTTGCTTGTTTGTTTTCCTCTTAGTGCTGCCCTTGTTGTTTCTGTGTTCTGTGAGTGATTGACAGCAGAACCTTGTACGCGTATTTGGGATCTTTCGAAGAAAGATCTTGTTTCTATTTAGTACTCTTGAAAAGAGAATTTTGGAAATGTATGATCAGGACAAGGTGGTGCAAGCAGAGAAGTCCCTGTCCCGAATTCACGTCTGCCAAATGTTAATGCTAGTTATTTTCGAGCTTAATAGTGCAAGAGGCTTTTATCCTTTGTACAGCTGGCCTCATCCTGCTGTGAACATAACAGTATCAGTAAAAGCAAGCAAAAAGGCATCTGTTAAAACCTTCAAGTCTTCTTTGCTGGCAAGTAGGGTGACAATCATGCACCAGCTCAGATATGACACAGGCCTTGCCTGAAAACTTGAGGCTAGACCAGGAACTTCATAATAAAAAAGTCAAATTTAATTTCTTGACAATACCCAAGACAGATGTCCCAGTGACAATTGTACAGCTGTTTTATTTCATTTTAAAAAACTGTAACTTTTTCTTAAAAAGCATTACCTTGTATTTCAGCAAGATTTCTCATTTATTAAGATGCAAAAGTTCAGGCAATATCCTGTTTAGATGGTTTCTATTTGATAATAAAAATGGCATTGACATTGAGGGATTGCACTGAATAAATCATTACTTGTGAGTTCTGTTTTATGCTGCAGCCAGGATGTGTCCTGTAAGTTCACAGCTGTTTTAACTTTTTCTTTTCCTCATCTAGACAGCTGTATGTCCATGAGATTTATTTCTTGATCTGTGTGGACATGATATCCTTCTTAGGATTATTGCCATAGAAACAAGCCGTAACACAGAGCGTGTTAGAAGTAACAAATGGGATTTGGCAGTCCTTCACATTTACTACACAGAGTCTGAGTTATGTAGTACAAAAAGCAGCAATTACTTGCTCTCAGAGCTTTATTAACAGGCACATCTGCACATTCATTAAAACTAGATGCTTCAACTTCCATCCTGGCTGGGATGGTATTTACATATTCTGGTCTTTAAACTAAAATCCAGCATCTAGTTTATTTTCCAGTCAAGGTAGGAATGGTCAGATTTGACATTTTGGTTCCTTTTGTTGGTTGCAAATCCCAGAGGCAGCCCATGTGAGCCTCCCAGAAGGAGATAAGTGATCGAACTGCTGGCCCCAGGGGACGATCCCTCCTTTGAAGGATGAAGTCACCCAAGTTTTGCTTGTAAAACCTGATCTCCCACGGAGCTGGGACTCAGCTCCCAGCCTCTCCCAGGGCTTCACTCCCTGCCTGGCTTACAGGAACGATTCCCTTCTCCTCCTCGGTGGCCCAGGGTGGCTCTGAGCTGGCGAGGTGCAGCAGCCGGAGCTGGGGGAGTAGATGGGTTGTGCCAGGCAGGGAAGGGTTTTTTTGCGGGAGTGAACACAGCAAGCTGTACCTGGAGCTGAGGCTGAGCTGTCTGGGTCACAGCACAGCTGCTGATATACATGAGGGAGAAAGGCAAACTCCAGATTCTAAGCCAAATCTGTGGGTCAGCTTTTGAAATTGTATGGGATAGCAGAGGCAGAAAATCAGAGGGAACAGAATACAGAAAAGAGCAGAGAAATATATTAAAACCCGAGGTGTGTCTGTTGGCTGTGTGTGCCTGAGCTCCATCAGTGCTGTCCCCATGGCCCTGTGCCTTCTGCCGTGGGAGGTCAGTGCTGGCTCAGCAGGGCACAGGGTGCAGATCTTTCTTGGCTCTGGTGCTCTTCTCTTATCTCTTTCTTATCTTCCCTTTTATGAGGTAAAATCAAACATGGAAACAGATAGTCAGGTCACTGAGGGGTCCCTCAGTGCATGCATGGTCTCTCTGGATGATGCATTTGCAGACCTGGAAGGGAGCGCACACTGTTCTTTTCCCTGTCCGTGTCCTATAATTCTGCCTCTAGCTGAGAGAAAAGCAGCTTCCAGGGGGGATTTCAGAGGCAGCTGGAGATGCTTTAAAGCTCTCAGGGAAAAATCTCTCATCCCTCTACAGCAATTCAAAAACAAAACAACTTTGCTCAACAGGAGGAGCATTCAAAGCTGATTGTAAACCACGAAATCAAGATGAAACCTAGAATGCAACCTGAAAAACCCAGAGAACTGAAATATAGGGAGCTTGAAACTGGGCTATGTGCTCCGAGTCTGCCTGGCCTCCTTTTCAGAAGTGCTGAGGACTGTGCAGCTCCAGTGAAGGTGATGAGTGCTCAGGATCTCTTTGAAACATTTATTTAGTACCTAAGTATAGATCTAGGACTGACTAACTTTAGGCTCCAAATATAGTTCAGGTGTCTGCCTTCTCACTCTCCCTCATTTCTCTTTTCCTTGCTATTTAATCTCTTCATCAGCTCCCACGTTCTCTTTCCTCCAACTCCCTTAACTTTTCCATCCTCCCCCAGTTGACTTCTGCTCCTGTTTCTGTCTCCTCACTCACTCTGACACCTCTGCTGTCCCATGGGAGCCACAGGGCATTCTCCAAGGCAATCCAAGCAATCTCTAGGTGGCACCCCTTTTCTCTCCCTCTCACCCTAAATTCTCTCTGTCTTATTCTCAGGAGAGCAGAGGTTCAAACAAACTGCTTCATCCTGTTCAGGAACCTGCTGAATTCCAGTCCCAAGTATCTCTCCTCTCCTGCGTGGGCTTGACCAGAGATGGCAGTGAAAAGTGAATCATCACAGACCCTCTTGATTGGGGAGGAGCCCAAAGTAGCTGCCATCACTTTCTGGCCCAAAAGCCAGAAAGTCAAAATGTCCCATTTTCTGTGTTTTGCCAAGTGCCAGCAATGAAAGAGATGAGAAGGTTATCGAGAAGGGATCACGTTAATTTTGTGAACAGGAAGCTCTCGTTAGTGGCTGTGTTCAAGTCAGCCAGAAGACAGATGTGGCTGTGGATCTGATGGATCTTGTCCCTGTCTCCGTTGCAGGAAGGCATGCCCCAAACGCTGAGTTCTACCAGTATGTTTACCCCATGTGGCTTCAGCCCTCATCTACATACTTCGAAAGAAGGTGAACAAGGAGGACTGATCTTCCAGGATGGAAACCTTACCTCAGCATCTCTGGATGCTCTAATCCAGCATCTGATACCTACCACTGATTACTACCCTGAAGTAAGCAATTCACAGTATAATAAATGGTTTCATTTTGATGAATTGGGGCAGCACTTTATGCAAAAGTGCAAATGTGTTAAATTTTGAATTAAGTGGGCTAATTTAAAAGCTGCATACAATTAAAGCTTGGTAAATTGAGGCATTGCTTTAAATGCTGTTTCACTGCTCTATAATTGTTACCATGAAAAAGCAGATCCCAAAGATGATACTGCCTTTAAATAAGAGAACAGGGTGTAGGGGGGGAGCTGTCGTGGTGATGAATTAGTGATGTAGCAGTTGGAGCACTTCAAAAATAGCAGTGCTTCCCAGAGAGGTTTAGAGGAAAACTGAAGCAAGAAACTCTCAAGTCTGAACTGGCATTAAATTAGCTGAATTTCAGTGTCTGCTGAAGTCATCCAGGTTTGCTTGTATGTACAGAGCATTCCCTTGGTGACAACAGAGATGCTTCTTCTGGTGGGTTTATAATTTACATGGGGTTGTATTCACAACTTTGCAGTCACTGGACAGCATAGTCTAAATCCTAATCCTTGCTCTCTCAGTGGAAATTAGGTGTTTCCTCACCAAGAGTGGGAGTATCTAAACTGGAAGCAGCTTTATGGTCCTGCAAGCTATAGACTTCACTGGATTTTGCACATCCTCAGTGGAATTCAGACAGAGTTTGACTGGAAGACTTTTAAGTGCTAATATATCTCCATAGCTTGTATTTCAAAGCACAGAGGAGCATTGACTTCTGGGTACTTTAGGAGACTGAGAAAGTTATCAATGCAGAGCAGGCAGCATGTTTTAAATTAGCCGGGGCTCAGTTTCCGATCAGCTAAAAATAAGTAATAAAGAAGCATCTCAATTAAAAAAAAAAAAGGAACAGAAAGGCAATAAAAATAGGTAATAGACAGATCAGGCTGTGAGATTTTCATTAGGCAATATGTGATATGTAATATTATACCTGCTGCTCAGGAGCATGGCTAGGGCTGGGGGAAAGGAGATAATTCAGGTGCAAGGAGGGGTCAGGATACAAACAATTGAGACTTCATGCATGTATTTTAAATTCACTGCTGGAATAATTTGAATAATCCAAGGATTTATCCAGCAGACCTGCTTCCCACAGCTTCACAGATGTGGAACTGCATATGATATGACTTGGCTGATAGAAATGAAATTTGGGGAGTTAGTAGAATAAATGAAATATTGCTTAAAATAGGCTGGGTGAGATCTGCAGGGCAATAGCAAGATGTGGCTGACATGGGCATGTCTGCAGGTCACAACCCAGTACAACGCAGAGATTCCTGCCCATTTAGCTTTACTGTCTCCAGCATCCCGGCTGTGCTGTCTCCTGTATCTGGGCTTGCTCCTGCACATTGTCTTCACTGGATGTTTGCCCGGAGTTTAGGCAACCAATGGCTGGAAGAGGATGCTGTGGAGGAAGGAGATGCTGCTGCCCCCTGCACCCAGTATAACCAGTTCCATATTCAGGATCAGGAATTGTTGTGTCTTTTAGATGAAATAGTCTTGCCAAGTAAAAATGAAACAGCTGTGAAGTTCAGGGCTTTTACACTCAATATTACCCACTGTGTGGCTGTTTACAGCAGGTCTCTTTGTCTTTCTCCTGCAGAAAGCCTATATCTTTACATTCCTGCTGAGTTCCAGACTCTTCATCGAGCCCCATGAGCTTTTGTCCCGAGTTTGTCACAAGTGCATTGAGCAGCAGCGGCTGGATGACCCCGTGCTGGACAAGGTTAGTTTATCCTTACAGCAGAAAAATGTGAGGTATTTCCAATGGGGAGAGGATTCTGGGCCTCTGCTATGTGTCCCTTGCCTCACTCTTTAGAGTGAATGAAGCTTTCTCATAAAGGATTTGCCACTGAGATCCTGACATTGAGGCATCCTGGTATCCATGTCTGAGAGCAGTGCTTCAGGCAGTAGTCACTTCAAATCTTCTTCTAATTTTCCCTTTCCCACTGCCTCAGTCTTCCCAGGTGACTTTCCTTCTTAACTTCTTTAGGGCTCTGATGAAGCCTGCAGGATGCAAGGAGGTAGGACGTAACCCTCACACACTGTCAAGTGCAGATGTCCACACTCCACTCTCTCTCCCATTTTTAATTAATGTCTCTCTGCCCCTTTGCTTTCTGCACTCGGTACAGTAATATTTCCTCGTGGCCTTCCCTGTCACTTAGAGCACCACGTAATAGGGGGCAGGTGCCCAGCTCCCTCCTGCCCTCTGTGCTGCAGAGCGGCACCAATGGAGCACCGGAATGGGCAGGAGCAGCAGTGGGGCCCTGCTGGGTGAACAGAATGAGAAAATCCAAGCTGTTCCTGCCTCGGCACTCCTCCCCTTTTGCCCCAGGGACTGTGCAGACTGGTACAGTGTGCATCACATGTGCATCCACTGGCAGTGCCACAGACAGTGCAGTGGTGATGGATCCCACTGGATCCTGTTCAGTGCTGGATTCTGCCCAAGCTCTCCTTGCTGCATTGATGAACACTAATTCAGTACATTCTGCAGAAGGTGATGCACCTTCAGAGCAGTGGAGGGGGAAAGAATGTGAATTTGTTGCAACTTCCCAGAAACCCCAAAATTCTGAAATGGTTCTCAGGATCAACCTTTCCAGCTCTGAAACAGTGAGTTTAGCATCAAATACTGAGTCACCAGCATCTGAACATGTGCTTGTTTTCGCACAGGCAACTGGTTTCATGAGTAACAGGAGTTCTGCCTTCACTGTGGAGAGTCCTCCAGAATGCTCAGCGATCCCAGACTTGGGTTACCCACACAGTCAGTGTTAATAGAAATATCTGTATGCCGTGACCCATGCAGAACAAGTTTTCTAAGGTGTGAAGTTCTGTTCTCCAATTCTATGATAGATACAAGTTTAGGAGGATTAAAATGTGACCATTGCAAAATTTTGCTGATCATTAAACTTTGTAGAAATGAGAAACACTGTCTTATTACGAAGATCTCTTATCTGCCTGAAGTGCATCTGGGTTTTGTGGCAACACAGGGTTGGTGGGACACAGCTGATTTTGTGTTCCCGAGAGTGGAGCTGATTTTGAAACTTCGTACACAAGCAACCTCCCATCCCATGTCCTGTGACTCGCACAAAGTCCTCTCCATCAATTCGTAATGCAGTTTACACAGCTGGAGCAAATGTCTCCCCAGACCTTTGTAGTTTCCAATAAAGCTTTCCCTTTAGCAGCCACCTGCTGGTCTTTGAGCCTGAGCTTAATGCTAGCTGACAGCAGTTATTTTTAGAGATGTGGTTCATTGAAACCTGTTGTTGGTGGAAAGCTGAAATATACATTTTAACCACCTTGGTTGAAAAACAAAGAGCTCAGGAGCTTAAGAGTGTAATTTTTCCTGATTACAGGGTACACTTTAGCCGCAGTACGTGGGATGCAGAAGAAGGCTGTTTGTTTTGGTCTGTGTTTTCTGTAAATAAAAATGCAGTTTGTTATTTAACACCATTTCCTTTTCACATAACGGAGGATGAAAAGCTTTGGGAGCAGCCGCACTGGCTGTCTTTTGAGATAACACTAATGCACCAGTTGTGCCATTCCCCACGTTCCCCTCCTTGCCCCATCCTGACTATTCCCACTGCCACATGCTCAGATAAATCTACATCAGAAGTGGCCATCAGCTGTGTGCTACTGTGAGTGAGTGTTCTTGTCCCATCGTGACCTTGAGCTCATGTGGGAAGAAAGCAACATTATCAGCAGCCCAGGTAAAATTACAAAAGTGCTGCTGTTTTGTCCGTCTTTTCTTCATTGTACATCTGCCACTGGTCACGAAGCTATTTTTTCATACAGCCAGAAAGAAAAGGAGCAAAAAACCTTTTTGTTGGTCAAGAAATTAATTCCAGTTTTTCAGAGAAGGATGAAAATATAGAAGGGTTGTAAGTACAAAAGGAAAAAACAAATGATTTGAATCAGCAAAAAAGGCCAGATGTTTTTTAAAAAGGTATAAAGGTTGCACCAACAAAATGTCCATCCAACCATAAACAGGCCAATTGCATGTGCAGAATACTTAAAACAGGCAGTTGTGCATGCACCTAAGTTCTGGTATATTTTGCATGCCAAAATACATAATTTGTGCATCACTCTCTTTGTATGCATGTGTGCAGGTTTTGCAGGTACAGCGTAAATGCCTTCTTTGAAAACCTGGCCCCATGTTCGGTGACACACACAGTGAGAGACTTTAATGAGTAAATATGTTTCAATCTCTCATTCCATCATTCAACGGTTTCCATTTCAGGCTCGAATCAGAAAATTTGGACCCAAAATCTTACAGTTGCTGACAGAGTGGACAGAGACATTCCCGTATGACTTTCAGGAAGAGCGGATGATTGGCCATCTGAAAGACATGATTCACAGGATAGCCCCATGTGATGAGGTGAGGATGACTTGGGATGTTCTGCTGATATGTTAAGTTTTTCCTACTTGGTTCCTCCTTTTCCTTCTTTTCCTCCTCTTTCCACATTCTGTTCCTGACTCCTCTGAATTTTGTTCTCCAGTAATGGTAAAAACCTGTGGTAGCTTCCCTGAAAGCCTTCTCTCTCTTTAGGTGCTCCTGTGTCAGTGACATGGGGGACACATCGGAGTGAGAATTTAAATTTATCTCCTGCACATTGAATTTTTCATTTTACAGAAGGAATATCTGAAGGCATAGCACAGACTGAATGTGCTGGTGACAATTCAAATAGCAGAGCTATGATCTGCCAGGTTAGAATCATAGAATCACAGACTAGCTTGGGTTGGAAGGGACCTTAAAGACCATCTTGTTCCACATCCCTGCCATGGCCAGAGACACCTTCCACTAGGCCATGTTGCTCCAAGCCCCGTCCAGCCTGGCCTGGAATACTTCCAAGGGTGAGACATCCACAGCTTCTCTGGATCCAAGTTCTTACATTTAAAGAAAACACTGATGTTAATGGACTTGTAGCTTGTCTGGGAGCATGGAAGTGGCAGAAGACAGCAGTGTGTGGCCTGCTGAGTCCAAACTCAGGCTAGATGTCTGTATGATCCTGGTGTTCAAATATGTGAGCTCTGTGTGTGGCACAGTGGGTCACAGTGAATGGAGCCTCTGGGAGACCTGCTTGCAAATTCAGGTGGGTGAACCCCATAAATTAATTTGGAAACATTAAAAAGACCACAAAGTTCATGAAAATAATAAGCAAATAGTACACAGAGTCTCTAATTACTTTTAGGTTAACCATGGAATGTGGAAGAATTCAGTTCCACTGGCTACATCAAGGCCTGGCCTCAAGCCACAGAGGGGTACAGTCCAGTAGAACGAGAACATACCCATGAGTTCAAGAGAGAGAAGGGTGGAGAGAGGACAGAAGAAATTAGCAGGGCTGCAGCATAACAAAAATGAAATTGGGCTCTCTTATGCGCATGAAATATGTCATAGATGGGAACAGCTGCTCTTGGACTGGGCTGGCATCATGTGTGGCACTTTCAGGGAGCTGTAGGCTGGCATGGATTGGCTGGCTGGGCTGGGGAGCCCATGGGAGAGAAGGGACAGGAAGGGGAAGCTGTGGAACACAGTGGTGGAAGTGAACAAAAAAAACCTCAGAAAGAGCCAAAGTGGCTTTAGTTCCATTAACCAGAACAGTGAAATTCCCTCAAGGGAAAGAGGCAATGGGCTTGCTCCTGGCCAGCCACCACAAAAGATACCTTGCCCTTCAGCATCAGAAGTGAGGGAAACCCATGTAGACCCACCAAAATCGAGTCCTTGGGAAAGAAGGAACCAGCCCAGAGGGCAGAGGACAGGGACTTAGTGTGTGCCCTTTAACAGCAGTGGTTGCCCTGCTGAAGAATCATAAATCATATAAATCAACTTTCTGGATACAAAGTAGTGGTTTATTTTCCTAACCTGAGCAAGCACTGCACACCTTTGCTCTGGAGCGTGCACAGCTGTGTACAAATGCTTGTGGGTGCCCTGGGGGGCCTTAGACTACATTAGTTTCAAATCACTGTTTTTCAGATATTACTAGGCACTGTAATTGCAAGTGATTATGCCTGAGCAAAATCAATAATTAATTTAAGAAACAGCTCATATCCTCCGAATGCAAATTTCCATTTTTTAAGGGGCAGCACAGAAGAGTGATGGTGGCCATTAGTTTTTTGGAAGAAAGTTGTTCCCATTGTGAACCACAGAAATTAAAGACTGAAAGATTTGTGATGTCATCCAGTCCATGTAGGTCAGTGCAGGATTTTCCCCTGCAGTGTCTGCTGCTGTCCTTTGTAGAGTCCACTTTCTAAAGACTGTGATGTGCTTATAAAGTTGTCCATGCTGAGAAGCATTTCTTAGTAAGTGCTGTGATTTGCATTTAGAGTTAGAAATTTTAATTAAAATTTGAGCTCCTAAGCCACCTGCTGAGGCCTGCTGTCTTCAGAGGAACTTTCCTAGTTAAGAACGAAACATTTTCTTTAAATATTAAACAGCAGTGTGCTTCTTTTGACTGTTAATGTGGCAGTGAAGTGAAATTGGTTGATAAAGTCCAGCATGCAGCCCCTGTACGGTGGGGAGTCACTTTGTGGCAAGGTAATTACCAACACATTGAAGGTAATGAACAATGTTGTTTTCAGCTAGTGGATGTAGTTTAAAGAAGGCAGGAAATGCTTTTAGAAGGGCAAAAGGAGGATTTTTTTTTTTTTAATTTCTCCTTCAACATGCACAGAAAAGATTTCTAGGCAAGGGTGCACCCAACCGATTTCCAGTGAGTCTCTTCAAGAGCTCTGATTTCTGCGTAATTGTTTGTGTCCTTTAAGTGTGTCTCTTTTTTTTTCATTCTTTATTAGATGGTTGTCTTTTTTAACTGTTGTCTACATCTACTTTTTGTGCCACATTCCCTACAAAATGAGGTGAAACTAGATCTCTTGATAAAGATTTATTGGAAGACTGGCTAATATGCATGTCTTTCGAGCGATTTTATGCGGCTTTTTGGTTTTTCATCCAAACTATGAGGCATTTGATACTGCACAGACATGGCTGGTCCAAGATTTCTCATGCAAACTCGTTTTAGAAGGAGGAGCTGGGTTTACAGCTAAGTCTTTTAGAAAGCTTGACTAGCAGTGCTGTCCCCCCACACCCAAAAAGCTGAGTTCCCTGTTTACAAAATAAGTTAACAAAATACCAAATATTTGAGTTTTCACTAAAAAATAACATTGTGTTCACAGACCTTCATAAGCTGGGCTGAGATTTGCAAACGCACCTGGATGTTAAATAGAGAAATATTTACATGGTGGTCAGTAGTTTGGGTCCAGAATAGTCTTTGTAAATCAAAAGTGTGACCATCTGTTGACATGAGGATTTACATGAACGCCTTCCTTCGAGCTAATATATGTCAGTAACAGACAAAAATTGAAAGAGTGGGGTTTTATTTTCCTCATTCAATTTTCACTTCACCTGTGGGATTTGATTCCAAATACATTGTGTGTTAACATTCTCCAAGACAAGTCCCTACTGCCTTCTGGGTACTGGCTTCATGTCAGGCTTAACAGCTCTGTTTTACAAAAGAAAAAGCCTGACTACATCCTGCTTATCTGGTCCACGTTCTAGCCCAGCTCAAGAAAGCATCTTCCTTAAGTGAAGGGAGAGCAATGTGCGTCCACGTGAGCAATCTGAAACCTTTTATTAGAAAAGCTGCATCAAAGTTACAAAGTGTTGCTGCAAAAGCTGAAGCACTTGGGATGTTCTAAAGGTCTCCAGCTTTTCCCACCCTGTACTGAAGACAGAGTAGATGTGAGAAGTTATTCTTCACTGTGAAGTAGAAGGTGCAGATGGGATTCTGTGCAGGTGAGAAGAGCACGAACCCTG
Organism: Mystacornis crossleyi; assembly: GCA_013400655.1. Taxonomy (NCBI): domain Eukaryota; kingdom Metazoa; phylum Chordata; class Aves; order Passeriformes; family Timaliidae; genus Mystacornis; species Mystacornis crossleyi. The sequence goes on from VYZQ01022293.1 coordinate 31,088, forward strand.
GTTTCTGGTTCCTTGAACACTTAAAACATGAATGCTGTCAGTGCCTAACACTGAAGACTGTGAAGAAGACAGGGGCTGGATCTAAACCTTGGGATTACTTCCCAAAGACTCACTTGAGCTGTGTCCACCTTGAGATGTGACACAGGTGTGTGTTGTTCTTTGTAGTGAGGCACAGTCTAGCCAAGGACATTTCTAATTAATCTTTGTCTTTAGAGCCCATCCACCAGTTCTGTTATCTCAGTTTTGTGGTATTTGCATCTGTCAGTCGTTAAGAGTTGAAATAATTTCTTTCTGCCCATCCTCCATGGCCAGAGACTCCACTCATTGTCTGTAAAAAGTTGCTCCAGCTCTGAGAACAACCTGAGCAAGTTGGTAATGATGATCCTGCTGAGCACATGGCTGTGCTTGGAATACAATATGAGCTTCCTTCAGTAGCAATTAACATTTGGTTATTAAATACTCAAAGCTACACAATGCTGCAGCCACTCCAGCTGGGTAGCAAGCAGCTGCAGGCTTCTTCTGCATGCAGGTCAAAAGGGTGGAGAAAATAGTATTAGAAATATTTCTTATTCCTAATAAATAAGAGTTGACAAGGCACCATTAACAGGTAGAGTTCTCAGCCAACACGTAGCTGACATAAAAGATAGGTAGCAAAAGCTGCTGTGCTCCAGCAAGCTGCAGTAACTCATGTCGTAGCATCGCCTCTCCTTTGAACCTGATGTTGGCAGGAATCTGGAGCATCAGTGCCAGCCCAACCCACCAGTCCTGCCTGCCTCTTCTCTTGACTGCAGTCTCTGTGTCCAGAGCACAGAACTGTAATTAAGCCAACTGGTTATTCTGAAATAGGCTTGTTGGAAATAAAATGGTAACCTGTTGCTGGCTTAGGAGTATTTTGCAGAAAGGAAAATTCAGCATAAAAAACCACTCCTATGTCAAGTTTCCTGGGTGGCTTATGTTTCTCTCCCTGTCTCTCCAGGCTTACTGGAAAAAGATGAATCAGCTTTTGCAAGCCCTGAATCAGAAGCTTGCAACCCTCAGCCATGGGCAAGAGGGGATTGTCAAGATCAGTACTGCTGTCTCTGATAAGCTGGTTGCCTTTAAAACTAAACCTCCATCAATTCAGAGAGAAATCCTGAGCGTCTGCAGTGACCCTTACACCCTGGCTCAGCAGCTGACACATGTGGAGCTGGTAAGTGGGAATGGTTCCCAACTTCTGCAGCCAGAGATGTTATTTTAAGCCATCAGCTGCTAAGTATTCCAGACATAACCAAAAAATGTCTGCACTGCTGCAGCACATCCCATGCTGTATCAGCACTGCAGCAGGAGGCAGGGTTTGACAGGTTAAGAGATGCTTGGAAAGCAAACTATATATCAGAGTGTGCCTGTGCATCTTGGAGCAGGTCACTGTACTTCAGTTTGCTTATTTGTGAAATGAGAATCCTATGCCAGCAAAGTCAAGTCCCAGGAATGTCATTTGCCCCACAAGCTCTGCAGGTGCTATTGAAATGGCTGGTCATTAACCCTTTTATAAATCTGGAAGAAATTTTAGCAGTTCAAATCCATTTCTCCAGATACACGAAGCATGTGAGTTGTCTGATGTGGCTTTCATTCTTCTCTTTGGGATTTTGTGCGTGGACATAATGGGTGTGCAGATAGCACCCCCACAAAGTCCTGCTGTTCTGCCTGTGCTGGGCTGCAGCCTGCCCCCAAGCAGGCTCTTGTGAACAATTGCAGTGCTGAAGCCTTGGATGTGCTGTTGTGCTGCACACCCTTCTCCCAGGGTCGAGTCCTCCCCGTGGACCTCCTGGATGTGCACAGGAGAACGTAAAACATTGCTGCCATCTGCAGAGCTCTTGTTGCTCTGGTGCCCTGCTGCCTGTCCTCCTGTGGACACTGCTCATCCTTGAGGGGAAGTGTGGATACAGAAAAGCTGCTAGCAAGAACTTTTTTTGCTTCTTTCTAGTCCTGTGAGAGAGAAAACTCTCTCACGAAAGAGATCTGTACTGTTTTGTACACTGTGAACACCTGCAAATTGTTTCTAGTACAAGTAGAGAAAAATATTTTGCATATAGTTCGACCAATCACCCAGAGGGGTGGTTAGGCAACTGACCAATTAAACTATGAGAAAATTATCCTATAAAAGAGCTGTTAAATAATGAAATAAAGGAATCTTGCTGCACAATTCCTGCCTGCTGCATCTCTCTCTCCTCCCTATGACTGCGGGACACTTATGACAGGGAAGGATGGAAAAGCAAAACATGAAATGCACTGTGGATTGGAGTATTAGGAAATCAGCCTTTGGAATTCTAAGGATAGTTGATATTCTATTTGTCAAGAAGTGGAATGGTTAGTTTTCAGAACATGCAGCTTTGGCTCTCTTTGCTTTATATAACTTAAGCCAGAGAGTAGAAGTCATTTTGCATGGAGTTTTTTTTTTGCTTTTGTTTTTTTCCTCTTCCACAACTGTCTTCCAAGGCAAAATTCCCTGTAACTGAGGCATCACTGCCTTTTTAAAACAAATGCAGCTAGAGATTTTAATTCCACTGTACTGTAATCAGTGTTCTCTATCTTCTCTTTCATTGCTATGTCCGATACATCAAGTGCTCTACACTGAAACTGTCTGATGCTTATTTGTTAGTAAGAATTATTTGCTACTTATTTAAAACAGTTATTGATCAGTAAGCGCCCTATACAGTTATCAGTGTTAAGGTGAGAGGCCCAGAGAAAAAGCATAGGACTGGACATAAAATTTTCCTTTGAGCAGAATTACCATTTATTTTATTGTTGCTTGAGTATTCTAAGTTTGGGTTGTAGGAATTCCAAAATAATTCCTCTGAAATACCTTTGTGGCCTACAACCTACTGAAAATATTTATTTTTCTAATAAACATGTTTAAGGGGAATGAAAAGGCTAGCAGGAAGGAAGGTCAGCGTGTGGTTGGAGCTGCCACTTATTTTCAGGAGCTGCTGGAGATGGCCTGTCTTTTACTAAGAGAGATTTGGATACTTTATTAGTTCTTGTTTTGCTTAGTGCCTGGGACACTCTCCAGTGCAAGCAGAGCCTTTAATGTATCACATGCATCCTCAGTGCCTTCGCTACCCAGTGACCCAGAGCCACCACGCCGGGGCAGCACCTGAGGGTCAGTGGGCAGGGAGCCAGGGCAGAGCCCTGTGTGGGCAGCTGAGCAATGGATTGCTGTGGACACCAGATAACAGCATTACTGCCATTTAACAGCTGGGAAACGAGGCTTTTGAGCAATGCTGGACCACAGCAGGTCTGAGGCAGCACCAAGCACAGAACTGATGCCTGCTGGCTCCCAGATGAAGCCCTATATATCCAGCACAGTGGAGGGGACTCTTACTGTGGCTTGTCAGTAATGAGACGTATTTATTCTAATTTTCATCTTTCTGCTGACATAGTTCTAATTGTTATTATGAATTTTAATGTCTGGTTAGTTGGCTGTCTACCAGTTCAGTGACACCACTCAGAGCTGACAGAAAATCACGGTGTCTTATTAAGAGGAACAGAAGATACTCTGGGGTACTTTCTTATTTTTTCCCTCTCTCTTCCCACTCCCCTCTACCCTCAACAGGAAAGACTAAGTCACATTGGACCCGAGGAGTTTGTGCAGGCGTTTGTACATAAAGACCCTCTGGATGGCACCAAGGTATGGTTTCTCCACATACAAAGTGTCTCCTGTGACCACAGTTTGTCCAGATGTGATGAGGTCCCCAAGAGCAGGGCCTGAGTCATGAGCTGACCAGGGCCAGACCAACTGGTGACTTGTATTGTCACGGCAGGGATGGGAACCTGTTGGCAGAGCTTGCACTGGCAGGTCACTGCCATTCCTTCCTGGTGACAAACTGGCCACCACCCTGATGTTGTGCTTTCAGGCTTGTTCCTCGCAAGCTGCTTTGACTGCGACAGATGGTTATGGCTGTGCACAGCCAGGGAATGTGTGTTGCTCTGCTGAAGGAGTAAAGGCTCTGGATGTGATGTAATGCCCTCAGTGTGTGCCCAGACACCACAGCAATGAGTCAGTGCGTCATGAATCAACTCTTCTCTCTCTACACAATAGCTTTTAACCCAAAGCACCACAGGGAACAGAGTGCCTGATCAAGGTTTCATCCAAAGGCTATGAAAGCCACTTGGAGTCTTTCCAGTGATTCCATTGAGGTTTGAAGCAGCATTTCAGTGAGTGCCTCAATAAGGAAAGAGGTTTCCTAGCTGGAGAGGGAGAGTCAGAGATTTCACATACTGTCTGAAAAGAAAGAGGGTGGAAAATTCTTCCCCTGAACTGTGTATAGGTTCCCACTGAGATCATACATCAATGGCTGAATTTCCTCACTGGATGCCAAAGGTACCCGGAAGACCTGTGTTCGTAGTGCTGCACAAACAGCCCCAAAAGAGCTTGTAGTGGTGAAAAGATGGATGGATGGAGGGAGGGAGGGATGAAACATGCAACATTGGGCCCTTTCCTTCTCTTCTTGGACTTATGGAGATTCTGCAGTTTGTTTCAGGATGAGGGAAATAGGCAGAGATGGAGTTCCAGGTATTCTGGGCATTGATCACATTATTTAGAAAGGAACCCCAAGGCAGCAAATGTGTGTCAGAAACACAAGATACCAAACCAGACACAGCGAGATTTCAGTGACCGGGGCTTCAAGTCAGCAGGGCTGATTGAAGTTGGGTAGTTTGGAACTTTTCTTCATGCTCTGCATGGTTGATTTAGAAAAGCTTCTGTGCCAAGATATAGCCCAGGAGAAGAGCATTGTACACAGAATCACAGAATAGTTTAGGTTGGAAAAGACGTCTAAGGTCATTGACTTCAACCCTTATCCCAGCACTGCCAAGGCCACCACTAAACCATGTCCCCAAGTGCCACATCCATACATTTTTTGAACACTTCCAGGGATGGCGATTCCACCGCTTCCCTGGGCAGCCTGTTCCAATGCCCGACTACCCCTTCAGTGAAGAAATTTTTCCTAATATCCAATCTAAATCTCTTCTGGCACCATTTGAGGCCATTTCCCCTTGTCCTGTTGCTTGTTACTTGGGAGAAGACACCAACCCCCCCTGCCCCACAACCTGCTTTCATGGAGCTGTCAGAGAGCAAGAAGGTTCCCTCTCTTTGTCTCCAAGCTGAGCTCCCCCAGCCCCTCAGCTGCTCCTCATCAGATTTGGGCTCCAGACCCTTCCCCAGCTCCTTTGCCATTCTCTGGACATGTCTTTGGACAAAGCAGCACAAACCTCATGTG